>ML368048.1:0-69621 GCA_005239505.1 Nicotiana paniculata
AAACTCTTCAAAACTCGAATTTGACCGGATCAGGGGCCAGGCGTTACAGGCCAAACGCCTGGCCAGACCTGGCGTTTGGGCTCTGGCGCCTGGATAACGCCTGGCCAAGCCTGGTGTTTGGGCTCTGGCGCCTGGATAACGCCTGGCCTTACCAGGCTTTATAGCCCAAACGCCCGGCTATAGCCCGGTGCACTCCTCTTGAGCGTATGTTTGACGTTTATGCATCCATTTAGCTCGGCTTCCATCTCCAATTCACCTACACATGAAATAGACTCCATTATGCACATACAAAGNCCTCTCCATGATCGTTATTCATTTTTTCATGTTTTAGGGCCATAAAACTGGAATTCTGCCCAATTGAGAGATTTTTGTGTGTTATAGCTCTCGCCTCCTACATGGTCCCGGGCGTCCGGACCGGACCGTCTAAAATTATCCTGGCCCATAAAAAATGATTTAAGAAACAATAGTCTCCGCCTCGCCATGTCCATTGCTCGTGCTTTGGCATTTTAAGGCCATAAAACTATAATTATGCCCAATTCCCAGATTTTCGTGTATAGCCCACACCTCTTATATGGTCCTGGGTGCCCGGACCCGGATCTCCAAAAATTATTATGGCCCAAAACTGATTTAAGGAATAATAGTCACTGCATCGCCATGACTATTACTCGTTTTTGGCGTTTTAGGGCCATAAAACTAAAATTCCGCCTAGGTCCCTGATTTTCGTGTTCTATAACTCACGCCTCCTGCATATGCCAAGGTTCCCAGACCTGGACGCAGACTGCCTAAAAATTTTCCGCCCCATGAAAGACGACCTATGGAACATTAGTCAGTGCCTTGCCTTAACTGTTACTCTTTTTTGACGTTTAGGGCCATAAAACTGAAATTCCGCCCGATTCTCAGATTTTAGTGTTATACCCCATGATTCTTGCATGGGCTCGGGTGCCCAGACCTGGATTTCCTGATATTTTTTTGACCCATCAAAAATTACTTAAGGAACAATAGTCACTGCCTCTCCATGACTGTTACTCATTTTTTGTGTTTAAGGGCCATAAAATTGAAATTTCGCCCGATTCCTAGATTTTCGTATGTTATAGCCTACGCTTCTTGCCTGGGCCAGGATCCTGGACCCCGACCACCTATATATTTTCTGGCCCATAAAAATTACCTAAGGAACAGTGGTCATTGCATCTCCATGACCGTTATTCATTTTTGGCGTTTTAGAGCCATAAAATTTAAATTCCGCCCGATTCTCGAATTTTTGCGTGCTAGCCACCTTCTGCATGGGCCCAGGCGCTCGGACTTGGACCGCATAAAATTTTTCCGTCCGATCAAAATGACCTAAGAAACAATATTCACCCCCTCACCATGACCATTACTCGATTTTTGGCGTTTTAGGGCCATAAAACTGAAATTCCGCCTGATTTTAAAATTTTCGTGTGTTATAGCCCACGCCTCCTACATGGGCATGGGCTCCTGGACCCGGTTGGCCTAAATTTTTTTTCCCATCATAAACGACCTAAGGGACAATTGTCACCACCTCACCATGACCGTTACTCATTTTCTAGCGTTTTAGGGCCAGAAAATTGGAATTCCGTTCGATTCCTAGATTTTCGTGTGTTATATAGCTCATGCTTCCTGCACATGCCCAATGGTGTCCGTACCAGTACCGCCTAAACATTTTCTTGCTTATCAACAATGACCTAAGGAATAATAGTCATTGTCTCGCCATAACTGTTACTCGTTTTTTGGCGTTCTAGGGCAATAATACTAGAATTTCGCTCGATTCCTACATTTTCTTGTGTTGTAGCCCATCTCCTACATGGGCCCAGGAGTTAGGACCCGGGCCGCCTAAAAGTTATTTGGCCCATCAAAAATGACGTAAGGAAAAATAGTCACTGCCTCACCATGACCGTTACTTGTTTTTTGGCGTTTTAGGACCAGAAAACTGAACTTTCGCCCGATTCCCTGATTTTTGTGTGCTATAGCCCATGCCTTCTGCATGGCATGGGCGCCCGAACCCGGATCGCCTAAAATTTTTCCGCCCATCATAAATGACCTAAGGAATAATGGTCACCGCATCGCTTTGAATGTTACTCATATATTTGCGTTTTAGGGCTATAAAACTGTAATTCCACCCGATTCCCAAAATTTCGTGTGTTGTAGCCAATACCTCTTACTTGGGCCCAGGTGCCCTGACCAGGACCGCCTAAATATTTTTCTAGTACATTAAAAACGAACTAAGGAACATTAGCCCCCCCCCCCCCATGACCGTTACTTGTTTTTTTGCGTTTTAAGGCCAAAAAATTAGAATTTTCCGATTTCCAGATTTTCATGAGATATATAGCCCTTGCCTTCTGCATGGGCCTGGGTGCCCGGACCCGGATCGCCTAAAAATTTGTCGGCCATAAAAAATGACCTAAGAATTAATAGTCACTGCCTCGCCATGACCGTTACTCTTTTTTGGCGTTTTAGGGCCATAAATTGGAATTTCGCCCCGATTTTCAAATTTTTATGTGCTATGGCCGACGGCTCCGGCATGGGCCCGGGCGCCCAGACCTGTGTCGCCTAAAAATTTTCGAGCCCATCAAAAATGACTTAAGAAGTAATAGTCACCGCCTTGCAATGTTTGTTACTCGCTTTTTAGCGTTTTTGGGGCAGAAAACTATAATTTCGCCCGATTCTCAGAATTTCATGTGTTATAGGCAACACCTCCTGTATGGGCCCGGGCGCCCCAACCCGGACCGCCTAAGTTTATTTTGATTCATCAAAAATTACACAAGGAACAATAGTTACTGTCTCGCCATGACCGTTACTTGTTTGTTGTGTTTCAGGGCCATAAAACTAGAATTCTGACTGATTTCTAGATTTTCCTATGTTATAGTCCACGCCTCCTGCATAGGCTCGATAGCCCGGACCCGGACCGCTTAAAAAAATTTTGGCCCATTAAAAATGACCCGAGGAATAATAGTTACCGCATCGCCATGACCGTCACTCTTTTTGTTTTTGCTTTTTAGGGCTATAAAACTTGAATTTCGCCCGATTACCACATTTTTGTGTGCTATAACCGACGACTCCTGTATGGGCCCGGGCGCGCGGACCCAGATGGCCTAAAATTTAGTCGGCCCATAAAAAACGACCTAAGCAACAATTCGCCATTGCTGCCATGACCGTTACTGAATTTTTGGCATTTTAGGACCCTAAACTAGAATTCCGTTCGATTTTCAGATTTTTGTGTGCTATAGCCCACTCCTTTTGCATGGGCATGGGCGCCCGAATTCGTATCGCCTTATATTTTTCCGACCAATCATAAATTACTTAGGGAACATTAGTTACCGTCTCTCCATAATTTTTACTCATTGTTTTGCGTTTTAGGGCTATGAAACTGAAATTCCACCCGATACCCAAATTTCCGTGTGTTGTATCCCATGCCTCCTACATGGGCCCGGGTTCCCAGAACTGGACCGCCTAAGAATTTGTAGGCCCATCAAAAATGACCTAAGGACCAATACTCACCTCGTCACCATGACTGTTACTCATTTGTTTGCATTTTAGGGCCATAAATTCGAATTCCGCCCTATTCCAAGATTTTCGTGTGCTATAGCACACGCCTCTGGCATGGACCCGGGTGCCAGGACCGGAGTCGCTTAAAATTTTTCCAGGCCTATAAAAAAATGACCTAAGGAATAATAGTCTTTGCCTTTCCATGACCGTTACTCGTTTTTTGGCGTTTTAAGGACATAAAACGGGAATACTACATGATTCCCCAAATTTTGTGTGCTATAGCCCACGCCTCCTGTATGGGCCCGGCCGCCCCGACCAGGACCGCCTAAATTGTTTTTGATCCATCAAAAATGACCGAAGGAACAATAGTCACTGCCTCGCCATGACCGTTATAGCCCATGGCCTCGGGAGCCCGGACTCGAACCGCCTAAAAAATTTTCCGACCCATCAAAAACGACCTAAGGAACAATAGTCACCGCCTCGTCATGACCATTACTCGTATTTTGACGTTTTAGAGCATTAAAACTTGAATTTCCCGATTCTTAGATTTTATGTGTTATAGCCCATGCCTCCTACATGGACCTGGGCGCCCGGACCGCCTAAAATACTTTCTGCCATCAAAATTGACCTAAGGAACAATAGTCACTACCTTGCAAGGACCGTTCTTTGTTTATTGGCATTTAGGGCTATAAAATTGAAAATTCACCTAATTCCCAGATTTCGTGTGCTATAGTTCACGCCTCTTGTAGGGGCATGGTCTCCCGGACCTAGATCGCTTTAACTTTTGTCGTCCCATCATAAAGGACCTAAGGAACAATAGTCACTGCCTTTCCATGACCACTACTAGTTTTTTGGCATTTTAAGGCTATAAAACTAGAATCCGCCTGATTCCTAGATTTTTGGGTACTATAGCCCACATCTCCTGCATGGGCCCGGGCCCCTAGTTATGGACAACCTAAAATTTTGCCGGATAATCAAAAACTACCTGAGGAACAATAGGCACCATCTTGCCATGACCATTCCTCGTTATTTGGAGTTTTAGGGCCATAAAACTGGAATCTCGCTCAATTTTCAGATTTTCCTGTGCTATAGCCCACGCCTTCGACATCGGCACGTGCCAGAGGACCCGGACCACCTAATATTTTGACGGACCATCACCGCCTCATTATGACTGTTACTCACTTATTGGCGTTATTGGGCCATAAAACTGGAATTTAGCCTGATTCCTAAATTTCGTGTGCGATAGCCCACTTCTTCATAGACCCAGGCCACGTGACCCGGACCGACTAAAATTTTTTCAGAAAATAAAAAATGACCTAACGAACAATAGTCACCGTCTCGGCATGACTGTTACTCATTTTTTTTGCGTTTTAGGCCATAAAAATGGAACTCCGCCCGATTCCCAAATTTTCGTGTGCTATTGCCCAAGCCTTCTGCATGGGCCCAGACACCCGGACCCAGATCCTCTAAAAGTTTTCAGGTAAAAAGATCTAAGAAACAATATTCACCGCCTTGCCATGATCGTTACTCATGTTTTGGCGTTTTAGGGCTATAAAATTAGAATTTCGTCCTATTCTCAGATTTGTGTGTGCTATAACCCACGCCTCCTGCATTAGCCATGGCGCCCGGACCCCCTAAAAACTTTTCCACCCAACAAAAATGACCTAAGGAACATTAGTCATTACCCTTCCATGACCTTTACTCGTGTTTTGGTGTTTTAAGGCGATAAAAATGGAATTTCGCCAGATTCCTAGATATTCGTGTGTTATAGCCCATGATTCCTACATGGTTCTAGGTGTCCGGACCTGGACCGCCTTAAAAAATTTTGGCCCATCAAAAATTACCTTAAGAACAATAGTTGTCGCCTCGCCATGACCGTTACACATTTTATAGTTTTTTAAAGCCATAACACTTAAATTCTGTCAGATTCCCATATTTTTGTGTGCTATAGTCCATGCCTCCTGCATGGGCCCGGGTACCCAGACCCAGACCGCCTAAAATTCGGCCCATCAAATAAAACCTAAGGAACAATAGTCACCTCCTCACCATATGGTTACTCTTTTTTGGCGTTTTAGGACCATAAAACTGGAATTCCGTGCGATTCTCATATTTTCGTGTGATATAGCCCACGCCTCCTGCATGGGCCCGGCCCCTGAACCCCGTGTTTAACCAAAGAATTAGATTCTCTTCCAAAGCTATTTTAAGAAGAACACAGTTTTCTGATAACCAAAGAATATGCTAATAACTGTAAGTAAATTCGTAAATAGAAAGCAGAAAGATGCGTAAAAAGTAAATATATTTCAATAATGGTTCGAACGTGTCCTTACAAGTTATATTTTACTCCCTTTTATAGCGAATTTTTTGATATAACGTCTACTCTTTTCAGTGATTGATCATTAATGACTAATAATGGCATTAATGTAACGTTACAGTAATTAATCGTAATTGTTGCGTGAAGATTATGTAACGTTTTGGCTCATTAATTGAAGATCCCCAAATCTGCCCTTTATTCCGTCTTGATTCATTCTGACCGTGTCTCTTCGCCTTCTCAATTAGGTTGAGATTCCCCTATCAGATTACCCCGTGGGTATGCTTATCTCGTACCTCTTCATAAAGTCTCGTCCAGTTGTCATGTTGTCATTACTCCACATAGATTGCTGAGTCATCATAAGTATTACACGTGTGAAGCTCATTTTTACCAATGCAGATAGCCCCCCCCCCCCCTCACTTACCATTTATTTATCGATTAATATTTGGTAAGTGGATACTCATTTATGGCGGGAACATTTTGCTGTCGCTTCACTCGTTGCATTGCATCCGTCTCTGAATGTATGCGTCGCTTGTCACTTCGATTTAATGCCCGTTCCACGTGGCTTTCCCGGATTGGTTCTGCAATTATTCAGTGCCTTTTAGGGATTTTTGCTGTTGCATCAGTCTCGAAGTGACAACTTCAATTATGACATTCACATTACTGTTTTTTTCCATTTTTTGACGGTTGCCTTTGAGTATAAATACCCCTTTTCCTTTCTTTACTTTAACGGAAAACTTCTAACCTTCTTTCTTTATTTGTAAATTCTTTATCTTCGTAAATATGTCTTCTTCAAACCAGCAATCTAAAAAGGTCATCATTGTAGATGAACTGACTCCTTTTTCTGCTCCAACACGGAGTACGAGGGGCGGTAGGCTTAGGAGCTTAAATTCTACTCCTTCCAGGGGTTCTTCTTCTTATTCTTCTCCCCTGCCATATTCTAGGTCTAACACTCCTTCGTCTTCTTCGAGGGCTAGGGCTTCTAGATCTTCATCAAAGAGTAGAGAACACAATGAACCGCTTCGTGAGCCGAGAATCGATGAGATTGTTCCTGCAAAGTTTTCTTTTGCCAGGGATAGTCAAGCCATGAGTGAGAAGATTTCTTCAATGTCATCACATGACAGTGCTGACCTTTATCCTACCCAAATAATAGAGGTCTTAGTGTCTCTTGTACGTAGGGATTGTTATTGGAAGCCTGATTTTCTTGTTGTTGTTCCTAACGATAACCAAAGAATAACCTCTAACAAGACTGGATATTCTTATGTCTATACTTATCCCTTCACATTAGGATTCAAGCCTCCCATCGACCTTGTTATCATCGAGGTTTGTCAATTCTTCAAAGTTTGTCTGGCACAAGTCGATCCTCTTATTTGGCGAGTAGTCGCGTGCCTTAGGTATTTGGCCAATTTAGCTTCCGTACCCTTTACTTTTCATCATCTTATTCACCTCTATTCTTCGATGTTGTTCCGCCAAGGAGTGTTTACTCTCACGGCTAGGAGTAAAAGGGTGTTAGTTACTCCAGATGATGACAAAGATAGAGGGTGGTATGTCCGGTATGTTGCTGTCCCTACTGAAGGTTTAGTAGGTGAAGAAAATCTCCCCTTCCCTGAGAAGTGGAACTTTGCACGTGAGTACAATTTTGCTCACTTTCCTTTTCTTCACTTTTGATGAACTTTCAGTACCGTGATTGTTTCTTCTTCTTTTGTAGCAACCATGGGAACCGTCAAGAATGTATCCGATTTCCATGATTGGCTAGAAAAACTCTTGTCAATCGCTCCTTTAGAAGAACGTTCGTGGAAGTACCTCTTTTTGAGTTTTGGTTGGAAGGTGAAGACCCACGGTAAGTGAAGTTTTTTGTTTTTACTTCTTCTCTTTTTGAGCTTTATCTGACCCCTTTTATTTGGTAGGTTTCCTGCTCGTGGAGTTTCTGCTGCGGCTGTGTCCGCTTCAAGGCTATCTCTGGCTAAGTCCCAGGAGATCATTGCTGGTTCCTCCTCGTCAAAAAGAAAAGAAAGTGGGTCCAGGACCTTAGAGGAGGAAGAGGAAGAGGAGGGTTCGCTGGTCCATAGGTCACGTAGGAGGAGGGTGGTCTCTGATGATGAATCTGCACCCGTTGTTGATCTTCCTGTGCCTGAATCAGAACTTTCCGCTCCTGAAGATGCAACTCCTGTTCGTGAGTCTGTTGGTCACCTGTTCCAACAAGGTTTTGGTATGTCCTCTTGCTATTTCTCTCCTCCTGCTGCTAAGAAACTTTCGTTAATTGATCCAGTTGCTGCCTCTGCTCCCATTGCTACTCCTCAACCTACTCCGTCTGTGGCTCCTTCGCACCCCCGCCCCCATTTCTGTGCCTTCTGCTATTGAAGTAGGGTCTTCTAGAAGGGGGTGATGAAGCAAGTTACAATAAAGGTTCCTGCGGGGGGCAACCTCTTGAAAAAGTCGGGCCAGGCTGATGTATGGTTAAAGCCATTGGTAGGTTCGACTGAGAAGTCTAAGATGGAAAGCCACAGCTCCCTGACTTGGATGAACGAGATTGTGCACTCGTCCTTAAAGGTAAAACTTGCTTTCTCTCCATATGTACTTATATATATTCTTACCGTATCTAATTTATCATTTTATTTAGATCAACCTTATAGGCACAGAGCTAATGAAGAGAATTTTTCAAACGGAGCAAATAACAAATGACTGCCATATTGATGCTGATAATTGGAAGGAGCAGTACGAGAGTTTACAGCTTGACATGGAGGCAATGAAGGAGGAAAAATGTACCTTTGAGCGGCAAGTTAGGGTTATGGAAGCAGAACTGGCCGTTGAGAGGGCGTCTTCGAACTAGGAAGGTAAGGACAAAAGTGTCTTAGAGTCTTCATTTGCGGAGCAGCTTTCCCGTGCCACAGAGGAGATTAGGAGCCTGAAGGCTTTGTTAGACCAGAAGGAGGTGTACTCTGGCGAACTTGTTCAATTTCTCACCCAAACCCAAGAAGACCTCTGTAACTCTTCAGAGAATGTCCAGTTTCTGGAAAGATTCATCGCTCCTTTACAGGCCTCTCATGATGCTGTCGTGGCTGAAAGAGATGAGCTAAGAGCTAAAGCTGAACAACGGGAGAAAGACTACGAGGATCTTGAAGACAAAGCAGTCGTCGATGTTACCTGGTCTTATTTGAATGCCCGTCTTGACATATTGACGGAAATGGGCCAAGAGGGTTTTGGCTTGAGAAGTCTCAGCAAAGTCAGAATTTCTCTTCACCTGAGGCTGAGGTCCCTGCTGCTCGTGTCTCGCCATCTCAAGCCGCTCCTCCTGCCAGTGAAGACAACTCCCCATCTAGTGAAAAAGTTTAAGGAACTTGGTTCTTTTTTTTTTATTTACAACAATTGGTGGTTACCCCCGGTCTCATTGGGGGTAAATTTCGGTCCTTTGTAAGTCCCCAACTGACAACTTAGGGGCAACTTTTGTATAAACAAATTAGGCTTAGACTAATTTAATACTTAGTTTTTTGCCACTATATATTAATAGTAATATCGGCATGACTTTCGATTCCTTTGAGTTTTTGTTTTCACTCTTAAATCTTTGCATGCTTTCTTTTTGAGGTTTTTGGTTTACCTCTGAGTTTTTGACTTTGCATTTTAAAAAATGCTTAGATTTTTCGTACCTTTCGTAATAGGCACGATTTATAAAAGAGGGCCATTTTTTGATCGACACTTAATGAAGAAGACGTCTCAACTTCATAAAGGTGTAAATGTACAAAAGAGAGATAGGAATTTCACATGTTTTTCTTTGACAATGTTTTTAAGAAAGTCTTTGTATTGTTTTGAACTTTCGCAACATTTTACATGTGTTTGTGTATCGTCCATAACTTCTTTGCAACTGTTTTTCGTACAACAGTTTTGGTATAAACTTGTACTCGTAACTATTTTTCTTTTGTAACAGCTTTTTCGAGTTAATACAAGGGTATAACTGTTTTCATTTATAACAGTTACCTAAACATTCATTTACATTTTCGAATATGTTTTTTTTGAAGGTTTTTGAATCAGGATTTGTGTTTTTTGTCGTTGGCTCTTTGATTTTGCTCATAGTACTTGACTTGTTGGGAAGATGGATCTTCAGGCTTGAGCTTTGACTTTTTGATAGTTTTCTTTGCTTCTTCTTTGCCTTCCATACTGTATAGTCCCCCAAGTGTTTGATCTTTGAAGAATGAAATCTTGAGCACTTGACTATTCCTTCCTTGTGGTCCTTTTCCTGAAAAGAAAAAATATACGGGACTCGAAAGGTATATAATTTAGATGATGACTGCTTAACCCTTTAAAAACGTCCATCAGAAAGTTGTAATCCTAGACCGGAAATTCTGTTACTTCCTCGTGTCTATGCAGATCTAATATTATCATCTGGTGATTGGTTAGCTTTTTGCCTATCATCTAAAATGGTTAGTATAACTTTAACTGTACAAAAGTATAATCGAACGTAATGATACCTGACCGGGGGTATTCCCTTTACTTCAGAAGTAATACTTCTTCAAATGAACAACATTCCAACTGGTTGGTAAGATTCTTCCGTCCATAGTTTCCAGCTCGTAAGCGCCTTTTCCAGCAATGCCACGGACTTTGTAGGACCCTTCCTAGTTTGGATTTAGCTTTCCTGCACCAGCTTCCTTTGTTGATTGGAAGACTTTTTTAAGAACGAAATCCCCAATTTTGAAATATCTGAGGTGAGCTTTTCTATTTTATTATCGCTCTATAATTTGTTTTTGGGCTGCCATACGTATTAATGCAGCTTCTCTTCTTTTCTCGAGCAAATCCATATTTGTCCTTAACTCGTCGTTGTTTGTTTCTTCCGTTGTTGTTGTGAATTTCGTGCTTGGTTCGCCACTTTCCACTAGTATTAATGCTTCTGAACCGTAGACAAGCACGAATGGAGTTTCTCCCGTGGCTACTTTTGCAGTAGTTATGTAAGCCCATAATACTGCTGGCAGCTCGTCAGATCAGTTTCCCTTGGCTTTTTCCAACCGTTTCTTTAAGTTGTTGACAATGAATTTGTTTGTTGACTCGGCTTGCCCATTAGCCACGGGGTGATATGGTGATGAAGTGATTCGCTTGATTTGCCAGCTTTCGAATCTCCTTTGGTATTCCAAAGTGGCATATTATGTGTCACCATATGAAGCTTTTCACTTCTTTCTCTCACACCTTTTTAAAAGCGTCTTCCTCCACCCATTTTGTGAAATAATCAGTTAATACGAGTAAGAACCGTACCTTTCCTTTAGCTGGGAGAAGGGGTCCCACTATATCCATGCCCCATTTCATGAATGTCCATGGTGACACCATTGGGTGGAGTAATTCTGTTGGCCGGTGCATATTATTGGCATATTGCTGACATTTGTCGCATTTAGCTACGAAGCTCTCAGCATCTTCCTCCATTTTAGGCTAATAGTACCCTGCTGTGATTAGGGTTTTGACTAAATATCTTGCTCCTGCATGGTTTCCGCAGTGTCCTTCTTGTACTTCCTTAATCACGTACTCCGTTTGATTGGGTCCAAGGCACTTTGCTAGGGGACCTCCAAACATTTTACGGTATAAAGTTTCATGAACTAGGCAGTACCGCACAGCTTTCCGGCGAAGTGCTTGAGCTATTTTTCCATCTTCAGGAACGGTGCCGTCCTGCAAAAGGTTTACAATTTTGTTTCTCCAATCTCGGGTTAAATTGTTAAATGTTACCTCATTTTTTTCCTGTTCGATTGATGAATAAAATAGGTGTATGACAATTGCATTGTCTTTATTTGTTACGTCGGCAACTGCTATGAGGTTAGCTAATGCATCTGCTTCTGCATTTTCCTCTCTAGGTATTTGCGTAACTTTCCATGACTGGAATTGCCTTGCTAGGTCTCGTGCCTTTTCCAGATTTTGTTGCATCCAAGCCTCTCTTGTGGTATAAGTCCCCTGTATCTGGTTTACCACTAGTTGAGAGTCACTTTTGATCATGATTTGCTCAATTGATATTTCTCATGCCAGTTCAAGCCCCGCAATGACAGCTTTGTACTCTGCTTCATTGTTAGTTATGGGATAACATTTAATGGTTTGTCGTATCTTTTCACCCGCAGGTGATATTAAAATAATTCCCAAGCCGGCTCCTTTTACATTAGAAGAGCCATCAGTATATAGGGTCCAAATTCCCGGATTAGCCCCGTTGAAGAGTTGTAACTCTTTTTCCACTTCAGGGATTATGCTAGTATTAAAATCAACGACGAAATCAGCTAAAATATGAGACTTTATTGCAGTCCTAGGCTGATATATTATGTCATGTTCGATCAATTCTATTGCCCATTTAGCTAATCTCCCTGATAACTCTTGTTTATGCAAAATATTTCTTAGTGGATACGAGGTCACAACAGTGATTGGGTGACATTGAAAGTATGGTCTCAACTTTCTAGCTGCCATGATTAAAGCTAAGGCTAATTTTTCTAGATGAGGATATCTAGTTTCAGTATCTAATAAAGACTTGCTTACATAATAAATCGGAGATTTTTTACCTCTGTCTTCTCTTACCAGTACTGCACTTACGGCAATTTCTGCTACGGCAAGAAAGACATACAGCCTCTCCCCCTCTTTTGGTTTAGACAACAGCGGTGGTTTTGGTAGATAGGCCTTCAGATCTTTGAGATCATGTTGGCATTATTCAGTCCATTCGAACTGATTCTACTGTTTTCGAACTGAAAAGAATTTAAAACTCTTCTCCGAAGACTTGGAGATAAATCTTCCTAAGGCTGCAATTCTTCCTTTTAGTTTTTGAACTTCTTTTTTGCTCGTAAGTATATCAGGTATTTCATCAATAGCTTTAATCTGAGTGGGGTTTACTTCTATACCCCTATTTGATACAAGGAAACCCAAAAACTTACCTGATTCAACTCCAAAGGCACATTTTTATGGATTTAGTTTCATGTTATATCTGCGCAGGATTTCGAAGGTGATTGAAAGATGATGGAAATGATCTTCCGTTTGAGTTGATTTTACCAGCATGTCATCAATGTATACTTCCATTGTTTTCCCCAGATGTTCCTGGAACATCTTGGTCACTAGCCTTTCTTCGTCTGAGGGATCCATTTTTATCTGATTATAAACAGAATATGCATCTAGAAAGCTCAACAATTCATGACCTGCAGTGGCATCAACTATTTGATCTATGTGTGGTAATGGAAAGGAGTCTTTGGGGCATGCTTTATTCAAATCTGTGTAATCTACGCATACTCTCCATTTACCATTATTTTTGGGTACCACTACAGTATTAGCTAACCAATTAGGATATTTTACCGAGCGTATTGAACCAATTTTCAAGAGTTTTTGTACCTCTTCATCGATCACTTCGTTCTTGAATGGTCCTTGCTTTTTTTTCTTTTTCTTGATAGGCACGAAGGATGAATCTTCATTTAGTTTATGAGTCATCACTTCTGGAGGTATACCTGTCATATCTGAACGGGACCAAGCGAAACAATCTGAGTTAGCTTTTAAATATTCAATTAACTTACCTCTTCTTGCGAGGCTTATCCTCGTGCCTATATGAAATTTTTGCTCAGGCTTCTGCTCGAACAGTGGGATAGCTTCGAGCTCCTCAATAGTTGTTTTAATATGCTCGTCTTCTTCTGGCTCCTGAATGAAATCGGGTCTGGAATCGATGTTCGTATGTATTGATGTTGCCTCTGTGGTGATTTGGTTCACCTTCTCGTGGCTTCCTTATTCCGTACCTATTTGGGTTCCAATTTCTTCTTCCATACCTATTTGGGTGATTTCTTCGTCTTTTGACTCTTTCGCTACCTCTTTTTTGTTTGAGTGTACTACTGAATTTATATTCCTTGAGGTTTGCAGATCGCCTCGAATCTGTTGAGTTCCCCATTTGGAAGATAATTAAGTAGATGGTATTGATTCCATGTCATGGATCCATGGTCTCCCCATGATTACGTTGTAAGCAATATCGGTGTCAATGACTTGAAATTTCGTATTTTTGATTACTCCTTCTGCATAGGTACTAAGCTCAATTTCTCCTTTTGTTATGACCGTAGAGTTGTCAAACCCAGATAAGGCTCGTGCTTTTGGGATTACTCGATCCTCCATTAGCATTTCTTCCACAACTCTCAACAAAATGATGCTGACTGAGCTACCTGGATCAATCAACACTCTTTTTACATTAGTGTCATGTATGAGTAGAGATATTACCAGAGCGTCGTTATGAGGAAGCATCAATTTGTTTCCATCTGCATTGTCGAACGTTATATTGTCTGCTTCCATGTCTTCACGAATCTGTTTCCCTTGTGTAACTGTGAATTTTGTTGTTCTTTTGCAGACTACTCCGTTCACCTCCTCTTCTCTGTGTATCACATTCACTGTTCTCTTTGGAGATGGTGGTTTCGGGGCTCTTGCATGTTCTTCATATATGCCTATTTGCCTTTTTCACTAAACAATTCTATAAGATAGCCCTGTTTTAATAATTGTTCTACCTCACCTTGCAACAATCTGCAATCTGATGTTATGTGTCCATGATCGTTATGGAATTTGCACCAGAAGTCTAGATTCCTTCTATTTGGATTCGATCTCATTTCTTTGGGCCATCAAACTTTATCGCCCATGTTTCTCAGTTCAGAAGTACTTACATTGAAGTTGTAGTGTCCGACCCTTGCATTACCTCTGTTTCGTTCCTCCCGATCTTTTCTAGATCTTGAGGAGGATGAGTTCGTATCTCTATTTGACGGTCTATATTCCGACCGTATGTTTTCAAACCTGGAACGAGTTTCTCATCCTGAAGGTCCCATATATGGATCATACCTATTCTTACCTGTTCTCCTTTCTGGTCCGGAGCGTCTAGAACTGGCTCGATCTTCAGCTTTTGATTGAGCAATGGTGTCTTCTTCTATTCGTAGCTTGGTGTTGTACCTGTTATAGACATCGTTCCATGTCGTGGCTGGGAATTCTCTCAAGCTTTCCTTGAGTCTTCTCGTGGCTTCTGAGCACCTGTCATTTAAGTTGCTTGCAAACGATATTGATGCCCAATTGTCAGGTACCCTTGGTAGCAGCATTCTTTCTCGTTGAAACTTGTCTACAAATTCTCGAAGAAACTCCACGTCTCCTTGTTTTATCTTGAATATGTCTTCCATTCTTTTTTTGACTTTTTGTGCACCGGAATGTGCTTTTATAGAAGAATCTGCAAGCTCGACAAAAGAGTCAATAGAATTTTCGGGTAGAAGAGAATACCATGTTAGTGCTCCTTTGGTGAGTGTCTCTCTGAACTTCTTGACTAGTACTAATTCAATTTCTTGTTTAGTCAGATCATTGCCTTTTAGTAGTAAAAGCAGTTACATGATCACGTGGATCAGTTGTCCCGTCGTACTTGGGAATATCAGGCATTTTGAATTTCTTGGGAATAGGCAAGGGTGCTGTATTTGGCTTCAAAGGTTGTTGAGAATATCTATCAATGTCAATGCCTTAGATAATAGGTGGTACTCCAGGATTTTGCTTGATTCGGTCGTTTTGTTCTTTCACCTGTTTTGCAAGGTTATAATAAAGACTGTAATTATAGATTACTAGACATACCTGGTCTTGCTTCGAGGGACTCATTTGGAGTGCCTCTACTTCCTGAGTTTGCTAGTACGGATTGTGGATTTTCTACAGTTGCGGTGTTGTTAGGAGGAGGTGTATGTGATGCAGTTGGCAGTCCTCTCATGAAAGCTTGTAAGGCTTGAGTCACATATTCACCAACCATTTGTTTTATAGGATCTTGTTCTCATGTTTGTTCATTTCCATTGTGATTATTATTTTGAGTCGTAGATCTCTCTAGGGAATGTTCCCTTGAGCCTCGTGGGGAACCTGAAGGTGATGGAACTGGAGTTCCAATCCTTTGTTGGTTGTTGTCGTTGGCGTTCGACATAATTTACAGAATGTTGTTTGAGAAAAAATAGAGATTATCATATTCCCGGTAACGGAACTAATTTGTTTAACCAATGAATTAGATTCTCTTCCAAAGCTATTTTAAGAAGAACACGAGTTTCTGATAACCAAAGAATATGCTAATAATTGTAAGTAAATTCGTAAATAGAAAGCAGAAAAATGCGTAAAAAGTAAATATATTTCAATAGTGGTTCGAACGTGTCCTTATAAGTTATATTTTACTCCCTTTTATAGGGAATTTCTTAATATAACGTCTAGTTTTTTCAGTGATTTAGCATTAATGGTTAATAATGGAATTAATGTAACGTTACAATGATTAATCATAACTGTTTCGTGAAGATTATGTAACGTTTTGGCTCATTAATTGAAGATCCCTGAATCTGCCCTTTATTCCGTCTTGATTCATTCTGACTGTGTCTCTTCGCCTTCTCAATTAGGTTGAGATTCCCGTATCTGATTACCCCGTGGGTATGCTATTCCGTTCCTCTTTATCTCGTACCTCTTCATAAAGTCTCATCCAGTTGTCATGTTGTCATTGCTCCACATAGATTGCTGAGTCATCATAAGTATTACACGTGTGAAGCTCATTTTACCAATACACCCGGATCACCTAAAATTTGACGGCCCTTCAAAACCGACCTAAGGAACAATGGTCACCGCCTCGCCATGAATGTTACTCGTTTTTTAGCATTTTAAAGCCATAAACAAGAATTCTGAGCGATTCCAACATTTTTGTGTGCTATAGCCCACGCCTTCTACAAGGGCCCGGGCACCCGGAACTGAACTGCCTAAAAATTTTCTGCCCCATCATAAATGACCTAAGGAACAATAATCACTACCTCGCATTTTTTGGCGTTTTAGGACCATAAAAATAAAATTCTGGCCGATTATCAGATTTTCGTATGTTATAGCCCACACCTCCTGAATAGGCACGGCCCCCAGACCCGGATCGTCTAAAATTCTACGGCCCTTCAAAATCGACCTAAGGAACAATATTCACCTTCTCTCCATGATCGTTACTCGGTTTTTAGCGTTTTAGAGCCATAAAACAAGAATTTCGAGCGATTTCGAGAGTTTTGTGTAGCCCACACCTTGTTCATGGGCCCTAGTCGACCGGAACCGAACCGCCTAATTTTCTGGCCCATGCAAAATGACCTAAAGAACAATAGTTACTACCTCGCAATGACCGTTACTCATATTTTGGCATTTTAGGGCCATAAAATTAGAATTTTGCCAGATTCCTAGATTTTCGTGTGCTATAATCCACGCCTCCTGCATGGGCCCGAGCGCCTGGAACTGGATCGCCTAAAACTATCCGGACAAATGACTTAAAAATAATAGTCACCACCTCGTCATGAACATTACTCATTTTTTCACATTTTAGGGCCATAAAACTGAAATTCTACCCAATTCATAGATTTTCATGTGTTATAGCCCACGTCTCTTGCATGGTCTCAGGCGTCCAGACCCGGACCGCCTAAAAAAATTTTGGCCCATCAAAATCGATTTAAGGAACAATAGTCTCTACATCTCCATGTTCGTTACTCATTTTTTAGTGATTTAAGGCCATAAAACTAGAATTCTGCCCAAGTCCCAGAAATTGTGTGCTATTGCTCACGTTTTCTGCATAGTCATGGGCACTAGGACCCGAACCGCCGAAAATTATTGTAGCCAATCAAAAACGATTTAAGGAATAATGTCACTGCATCACCATGACCGTTACTCATTTTTTGGCGTTTTAAGGCCATAAAACTTGAATTCCGCCCGATTTTCATATTTTCGTATTCAATAACCCACCCCTCCTGCATAGACCCAGGCACCCTGGACCCGGACCCTGATTGCCTAAAAATTTTCCTCCCCATTAAAGATGACCTATGGAACTATAGTCACCGTCTCGCCATAACTGTAACTCTTTTTTGGGGTTTTAGGGCCATAAAACTAAAATTCCGCTCGATTCTCAGATTTTTGTGTGCTATAGCCCACGATTCTTGCATGGGCCCGGGAGCCCGAACCTTGACCGCCTAATATTTTTTCGACCCATCAAAAATTACGTAAGAAAAAATAGTCACTGCCTCTCCATGATCGTAACTCGCTCTTTGGCGTTTAAGGGCCATAAAACTAAAATTCCTTCTGATTCCTAGATTTTTGTGTACTATTGCCCATGCCTCTTGCCTAGGCCAGGAGCCCGACCCCGACCGCCTAAAGATTTTGGTCACTAAAAATGACCTAAGGAACGATGGTCTCCACCTCTCCATGACTGTTATTCATTTTTTGGCATTCTAGGGCCATGAAACTATATATCTGCCCGATTCCCAAATTTTCGTATGCTATAGCTGCCTCCTACATGGGCCCGGGCGCCAGGACCTAGACCTCCTAAAAAAATTTTGTCCAATCAAAAACGACCTAAGAAACAATAGTCACTGCATCACCATAACTGTTACTCGTTTTTTGGCGTTTTAGGGCCATAAAACTAGAATTCCGCCTGATTTCAAGATTTTCGTGTATGATAGCCCACGCCTCCAGCATGGGCATGGGTGCCTGTACCCGAATCGCCTAAAAATTATCCGTCCCATCATAAACAACCTTAGGAACAATTGACACCGCCTCGCCATGACCGTTACTCATGTTCTAGCATTTTAGGGCCAGAAAATAGGAATTCTGCTCGATTCCCAGATTTTCGTGTAACCCACGCTTCCTGCATGAGACCAGGAGTGCCCGGAGCCGTACCGCCTAATATTTTTTTGGCACATCAACAACGACCTAACGAACAAGAGTCACCGTCTCGCCATGGTTGTTACTCGTTTTTTGGTGTTCAAGAGCAATAAAACTAGAATTTCACTCGATTCCTAGATTTTTGTCTATTGTAGCCCATCTCCTGGATGGGCCCGAGTATCCGGACCCGGCTGCCTAAAATTTTTTTGACCCATCAAAAATAACATAAGGAACAATAGTCACCGCCTCGCCATGACCGTTACTCTTTTTTGGCGTTTTAGGGCCAAAAAACTTGAATTTCGCCCGAATGTTCGTTTTAGGGCCATAAAATTGGAATTCCGTCCGATTTCTAGATTTTCTGTGCTATAGCCCACGCCTTTTGAATGGGCGCAGGCCACCAGACCCGGAGCGCCTAATATTTTTTCGGACCATCAAAAACGACCTAAGGAACAATAGTCACCGCCTCGTAATGACCGTTACTCTTTTTTGGCGTTTTAGGGCCATAAAACTGAAATTCCGCCCGATTCTCATATTTTTGTTTGCTATAGCCCACACCTCCTACATGGGCTCGGGTTCCCCGACCCAGACCGCCTAAATATTTTTCTAGTACATAAAAAACGACCTAAGGAACATTAGCCCTGCCTTGACCGTTACTCGTTTTTTGGCGTTTTAGGCCTATAAAACTGGAATTTTCCGATTCTCAGATTTTTGTGTGCTATATCCTATGCCTTCTGCATGGGCCCGAGCGCTTGGACCCGGATCGCCTAAGATTTTGCTGGCCCGTCAAAAATGACCTGTGAAAGAACCTCTCCATGTCTGTTACTCGCGTTCGGCATTTTAGGGCCATAAACTGAAATTCCAATTGATTCCCTAATTTTCATGTGCTATAGCCCACGCCTCCGGCATGGGTCCGGGGGCTCAGACCCGAGTCGCCTTAAAAATTTTCGACCCATCAAACACGATGAAAGAAATAATAGTCACCTCCTCGCAATGACGGTTACTCGCTTTTTGGCGTAATAGGGCCATAAAACTAAAATTTCGCCTGATTTTCAGATTTTCGTGTGCTATAGCCCACGCCTCCTACATGGGCCCCGGGTGGTAGGACCCCGACCTCCTAAATTTTTTTTGATCCATCAAAAATGACATAAGGATTAATAGTCACTGTCTCACCATGACCATTCATCGTTTTTGACTTTTTAAGGCCATAAAGTTGGAAATGCACCTGATTCCAAAATTTTCGTATGCTATATAGCCCATGCCTCCTGCATGGACATGGGCGCCCTGATCCGGATCACTTTAAGTTTTGTCGTCCCATCATAAACGACCTAATAAATAATAGTCAACCGCATCGCCATGATCATTTCTTGTTTTTTGGCATTTTAAGGCCATAAAACTAGAATTTCGCCTGATTCCCAGATTTTGTGTACCATAGCCCACATCTCCTGAATGGGACCGAACGCCCAGACCTTGACAGCCTAAATAAATCGATCCATAAAAAATGACCTAAGGAAAAATAGTCACTGTCTCGCCATTACCATTAATTGTTTTTGGCATTTTAGGGCCATAAAATAAGAATTTCTCCCGATTTCCAGATTTTCGTTTGTTATAGCCCACGCCTCCTATATGGGCTCAGACGCTCGGACCCGTACCGCCTAAAATTTCACCGGCCCGATCAAAAATGACCTAAGGAACAATAGTTACCACATCGCCATGACTGTCACTCATTTTTTGCTTTTTAGGACCATAAAACTCGAATTTCGCCCGATTTTTAGATTTTCATTTGCTATAGTTGATGCCTCCTGCATGGAAAATTTTTCCGACCCATCATAAAATGACCTAAGGAACAATAGTCACCGCATCTCCATGACCGTCACTCATTTTTTGCTTTTTAGGGCCATAAAACACGAATTTCATCCGATTTTCAGATTTTCATTTACTATAACTGACGCCTCCTGCATGGAAAATTTTTCCGGCCCATCATAAAATGACCTAAGGAACAATAGTCACCGTCCCTCCATGATCGTTACTCGTATTTTTGTATGTTAGGGCCATAAAACTAGAATTCCACCCGATTCTTAGATCCTCGTGTGCTATAGCCCAGGCCTCTTGCATAGGCCCGGGCGCGCTGACCCGGACGACCTAAAATTTGACCGGATTATAAAAAACGACCTAAGTAACAATGAATCATCGTTTCCATGACTGTTACTATTTTTTTAGCGTTTTAAGGCCATAAACTGGAATTCTGCCTGATTTCCAGATTTTCGTGTGTTATAGCCGACGCCTCCAGCATGGGATCGGGCGGCCGGACCCGGATCGTCTAAAAATTTTATGGCATATCAAAAATGACCTACGAACAATAGTCAAAGCATCGTCATGACCGTTATTCGTTTTTTGTCATTTTAGGGCCATAAAATAAGAATTCCGCTCGATTTCCAATTTTCTTATGCTATATTCCTTCTACAGTCGGCCCGGGCATACGGACCTGGACCGCCTAAAATTCATTCGGATCATCAAAAACAACCTAAGGAACAATAGTCACCGCCTAGCCATGACCGTTACTCGTTTTTGGCATTTTAGGTCCATAAAATTGAAATTTCGCCTGATTTCCATATTTTCGTATGCTACAGCTCATGCCTCCCGCATGGGCTCTGGCACCCAGATCCGGATCACCTAAAATTTTTGTGGCACATCAAAAATGACCTAAGGAACAATTGGCGCCGCCTCGCCATGACCATTATTCATTTTTTGGCATTAAAGGACCATAAAACTAGAACTTCCGGATTCACAGATTTCGTGTACTATACTCCACGCCTTTAGCATGGGCCCGGGACACCGGACTTGGATTGCCAAAAATTTTGTCGGACCATCGAAAACGACCTAAGGAACAATAGTCACCACATCGCCATGACATTTACTTGTTTTTAGCGCTTTCGGGCCATTGAATTAGAATTTCGCCTAATTCCCTGATTTTCGTATGTTATAGCCCACGCCTTCTGTAGGTGCCTGGGCCACCGGTCCTAGACCGCGTAAAATTTAGTCAGGCATCAAAAATGACCTAAGGAATAATAGTCGCCATATATCCATGAACGTTAGTCATTTTTGGCGTTTTAGGGCCATAAAACTAAATTCTGCCCGATTCCCAAATTTTCGTATGATATAGCCCAGCCCTTCTGTATGGGCCGAACCACTTGGACTCGGAACGCCTAAAAATTTGTTGCACCATCAAAAAAGACCTAAGGAACAATATTCACTGCCTCGCCAAGACCGTTACTCATTTTTTTTGGCATTTTAGGACCATGAGATTGGAATTCCGCACGATTTTTAAATTTTCGTGTGCTATAGCCCATGCCTTCTGCATGGACATGGTTTACCGAACCTCGACTGTCTAAAATTTTGCCGGACAATCAAAAAAACCTAAGGACCATTCCATAAAACTGGAATTCCGATCGATTTTCAGATTTTCATGTCTATAACCCACGTTTTCTGCATGGGCTCGGACCACCGGACCCGGATTAGGGCCATAAAACTAGGATTCAGTCAGATTTTCATATTTTCTGTGCTATAGCTCACGTCTTCTGCATGTTCCCAAGCCACCGGAACCAGACCGCATAAAATTTTTTCGGACCATCAAAAAGGACCTAAGGAGCAATAGTCACCGAAATGGCATGACCGTTACTCGTTTTTGGTCTTTAAGGGCCATAAAGCTGGAATTCCACCCGATTTCTAGATTTTCGTGTGCTATAGCCCACGCCCTCTACGTGGGCTCGATCCACCAGACCCGGACTGCCTAAAATTTTGTCGGACCATCAAAAACGACCTAAGGAACAACAGTCACCTCATCGCCATGAACGTTCCTCATTTTTTTTTTTTGCGTTTTAGGGCCATAAAATTGGAATTCCATCTGATTCCCAGATTTTCTATGCTATAGCCCATGCCTTCTGTATGGGCGCAGACCACCGGAACCGGAGCGCAAATTTTTCCAGACCATAAAAAACGACCCAATGAACAATAATCACCGCATCGCCATGACTGTTACTCGTTTTATGGAGTTTTAGGGCAATAAAACTGAAATTTCGCTTGATTCCCAGATTTTCGTGTGCTATAGTTCATGCCTTCTGCATGGGCCCGGGCCACGGAACCCGGACCGCTTAAAATTTTGTGGACCATCAAAAGTGACCTAAGAAACAATAGTCACTGCCTCGTCATGTCCGTTACTCATTTTTTGCCTTTTAGGGCCATAAAACTAGAATTCTGTCCGATTCTAAGATTTTCGTAAGTTATAGCCTACGCCTTCTGCATTAGCCCAGGTCACCAGATCGGATCGCCTAAAATTTTGTCGGACCATAAAAATGACCTAAGGAACGATAATCACCGCCTCGCTATGACCGTTACTCATCTTCCGCCGTATCAGGGCCATAAGACTGGAATTTCGCCTGATTTCCAGATTTTCGTGTGCTATAGCCCATGCCTACTACGTGGGCCCGGGCCACTGAATCCGGACCGCCTAAAATTTGATCCGACCGTCAAAAACGACCTAAGGAACAATAGTAACCTGACTCGCCATGATCGTTCCTCGTTTTTTAGCGTTTAAGGGCCATAAAAATTAAATTACGCCTGATTCCAAGATTTTCGTGTGTTATAGCCTTCGCCTGGGCCTGGGCCACCAGACCCATAGGGAACATTAGTCACGGCCTCACCATGACCGTTACTCATTTTTTTGCGTTTTAGGTCTATAAAACTGGAATTCCGTCTGATTCTGAAATTTTCATTTGCCATAGCCCACGCCTTCTGCATGGGCCCAAGCCACCGGATTACGACAACCTAAAATTTTGTCGGACCATCAAAAATTACCTAAGGAACAATAGTCACCAATGTGATAGTATTTGTGTGCTAATTAGGGTTATATACCAGAATTAAGGATGTTTTTTCAACTATTCGTGTGCTAATATTCACGTCATCTTCATGAATTCAGAGACGAGCTCTAAATCGCTTAAATTTTTGTGGGCCTATCAAAGACGGCCAAATGAATCATAATCATTGTTTTTTCATGATTTTCCTCGTTTTTTGGCAATTTAGGCTATAAAATAGGAAATCATGACGATTTCCAATTTTTCATGTGCTAATGTCCATGTCATCTTCATGAATTCAGACGACGATCTCCAAATCGCCTAAATTTTATGAGCCAATCAGAAACGACCTAATGAACAATAGTCATTGATTCTCCATGACTTCTCCTCGTTTTTTGGCGTTTTATGGCCGTATAACAGGAATTCAGGATGATTTCCAATTTTCCGTGTGCTAATGTCTACGCCATCTTCATGAAATCAGGCAACGAGCTCCGAATTACCTAAAATTTTATGGGCCCATTAAAAACGACCTATGGAAAAATAGTAATTGCTTCGTCTAATCATTCCTCATTTTTTGATATTTTAGGGTCATTAAATAGAAATTCATGACGATTTCTAATTTTTCGTGTGATAATGTCCACGCCATCTTCATGAATTCGAGTGTTGGGTTCGTTAATTTTGTGGGCCCATAAGAAACGATCTAATGAACAATAGTAATTGCTTCGTTATGATTGTTCCTCGTTTTTTGACGTTTTAGGACCATAAAACAGTAATTCAAGACAATTTCTATTTTTTTGTGTGATAATGTCCGTGTCATCTTCATGGATTCAGACGATGGGCTCTGAATCGACTAAAAGTTTATGGGCTCATCCGAAACAGTCTAATAAACAATAGTCATTGTCTCGCCACATTTTTTCCCTCTTTTTTGGCGTTTTAGACCTATAAAACAGTAATTCAGGATGATCTTCATGAATTCGGGCGACAGTCTCCGAATCGCCAAAAATTTTATGGGCCCATTAGAAACGACCTAATGAACAATAGTCATCGCTCTGCCATGATCATTCCTCGTCTTTTGGTATTTTAGGGCCATAAAAGAGTAATTCGGGATGATTTCTAATTTTTTTGTGTGCTAATGTCCACGCCATCGAGCGACGGGCTCAAAACCGCCTAAAATTTTGTTTGCCCATCAGAAACAACCTAGAATGATAATCATTGTTTCGTTGTGTTTGTTCCTCGTTTTTTAGCGTTTTAGGGCCATAAAACAAGAATTCGGGCCAATTTCTAACTTCTCGTTTGCTAAAGTCCACGACATCTTCATGAATTCGGGCGACGGGATGCTAATTGCCTAAAATTTTATGGGAACCAAGAATAAAATTTAGCTGTATTAATCAATTCTTTTAGTAATAAATTGAATTAATCTGATGATTTAATCAACATTGCAAAGGAATTTCTCCAACAAGAATACTGAAAAAACAATTGGCTAAAGAATGAAGCTGAACAGATTTCATTTGCTAAAGAATATGATGTTCGTCTCTTGTCAAAATTACATTCAATTGGGATCTATTGTTGCAACTAACCGTAGCCTCATCTATCTAATTTTCAGTGATATGGTATGAATGATGTGTCTTTCCTAACTCTTCTAGCGTACAAACTGCAAAATTCAGGTTAGTTCTTCACAAAACTGTGAAAGAAAAAGCCTCAGATCCTACTCAAACGAGAAGTAAGATCAACGAACACATCCTCCCGGGAATTGTGACACCACCCACTGGATGATCAAAGCCAAATTCTTCCCCAGCTTGACTAAGAAAATCTTGAAATAAAGGTTGGCTCAAGAACGATATGAGGATTACAAATCTCTTCTTCTACTTCTCCCCAACATAAACAACAAAATGGCCCTTTGGAACATCTTCAGCTGTAGAAGACTTATTGATTATACGAGGCATACAAAGAGCCATGATCGTTTAGTTCAATACAGATGAGCAAATAATGATGGGAATAATTAATAAGGACCTTGAGATCAAAGAAAAGTTTTATATGGTTTCAGGTTTTGCTGAGTGTTGTTATAGTAAACCCCTCTTGGTATGTGTTTATATAGGCCAATGACAAGTTGTACAATCCTACTAATGTGCATTGAAAAGGCTCTGTGTGGGCACCAGCTAAAGACAATAGAACCTGAAGTATCACATGGTTTTGCCTTCCAACTAATTGTCATAATTATTAGACTTTGAAAGCAGAAGGTCCCACTGATGTTCACAACAAAGAACAGATTGATAAAACCTCATCTATCTCGAAAATGGTTTATGGACCACCTCTATCTATTTCTTGATGTTAAATCTATGAGGGCATATCCTGAGAATTTTAGACAAAAATCGGATAATGCATAGTGCTAAAGCGATGGCTCAGGATACAAGTTGGTTCAGACCAAAAAAAAAAAAATAGTGCTGCAGTTGAGTACTTATAAAATGGTGAATTATGACGATTAATTATTGGAAATAATAGAGAATTGGTGTAACCTAAAACCAACTATGTGCATTCCTTCCAGTTTTGGAATGCTTGCTGCTGGAGCAAGCAACACACCATATCCACTGATTCCTAAGTTAATATAGCCTTACATGGAAATGCAGAAGCTCAATTTGAAGTTAGAAAGAGAAAGTGTCTTTGTTAAGATGTATAATCATAAATCCAGGTTCGCTTAAACTACTAAATACGAATTTCCTACAAGGAGTACAACTTTGAGGATGGCTTAAAAACATTCTCTCCCCTTCTCGACTTATTGTCTTGGGAGTACATAATGAACTCTTGCAGTAGTAGTAGTGATTATATCAATTTCAAGCAATTGCTTCTAGCGTGATAGATATTTAGGATGGTGCGAGCTCTCTAAGCTAATATGACCAACTGCAGGAGAAGTCACAACTACCTCCAATCAAATGCTTCCTTACAGTTAATTTGAGTAAATCCTAGTATAAGAAGCATATAAGAAGGACAGAACTACTCACTCAAAATCACAGCTTGAAGTACTTGTCCGCATAATGGCAGAAATCCAGCATTTGCCCACGATTTACCTGGATGAATTGTTCATGGAATCAAAACCTTAAACCATTGATGCATGTGCTAACCATGGTGTAGGTTCTATGAAGCTCCAGTATGTTACTGATTGACAGTAAATATCAGATTTCCAAGTATTCCAACATTAAGATAAAACTTGATGTACTTGAATTAGTGGACCAGAATGCACAAAATGAAGAACTATCCCAATCTGGTATATGATCAGCGTGCGATGCAGCACCAAGTTGATCTTCCAGTCAAAATGCAGAATTTATACCCCTGATTACACTTATCTGGATCGACGAGACTCTTTACAAGCACCTGAGCGATGTTGTATTCTCAGCACATAGCAGGCACACGCTGCATCCCTCGAATCTTCATCACTAATCATCTTAATGCAATGCAAAAGTTTATCTGCACTCTTCATCTAAGAAATGGTTTACTGTCAAATCTACCAATTAACGTTCTCAGGAATTGGTCTAACAGAACAGCCAAGATATCAACAGTGAATACCCTGCACCAATCTAGTTTAGTTAGCCAATGTTGCATTAGTAGGTGTAGAAGAAACTGAATCATTTCTATATCAAGCAACAAAAATAGTCTCAATCATTCTTCACCAGAAATCACCGCAGCTGCATATTCCATCTCTGAAATGATGAAATCGACTTGCATCCCTCACTGTAATCTCCCTTTTCGTAACTAAAGTTATGTATTTCAGCGTACTATGGCAGTCAACACAAACTCGCAAATTCTTTGTAACGAGTATGGACTTGCTAGGATCCAGATTTAGCAATGCAAATGCAACTGCACGCTTCTCGCTGTGATAAAGCAGAATCTGTTCCTTCTCTTCTTCCTCAACATCTTGGTAGACAAAACTGGATTCTGCACTGTACCCCAATTTTTTCATCTCCGTTGAAAGCTCCTTCAATTTCTCATTTATTTTAGCGGACTGAGGGTGGGATTGATCACCACCAGCAAATGCATGGACAACCCCATTTATTTCTATCCAACTACATCCTGGGCTCTTCTTAAAGCCAGAATCCTTCTGCTTAATTCTAATATGAGCAGCGTCATCCCATCTCCCAGCAGTAGTATACAAGTTGGATAAAAGAACAAAATTACCTGGACTTTCAGGTCCTAGATATTGGATCTTGTTAGATACTTCTTCTGCTAGTACAATATGTTTATGGATTCTACAAGCAGCAAGCAAAGCACTCCAAATACGCACATCAGGTTTAAAAGGCATATTCTGGATAAAACCATAGGCCTCATCTAGGAGACCAGCACGGCCCAAAAGATCCACCATGCACAAGTAATGATCCATCCTGGGGCTAATTTTGAATTCTTGACACATGCTGAAGAACCAATATTTCCCTTCAGCAACAAGACCAGAATGGCTGCAAGCAAATAAGAGACCAATGAAAGTTATCTCATCTGGCATTTGAGCTACAGTCTGCATGTCATAGAACAACGAAATTGCATCCTTTCCATGACCGTGAACTCCATATCCAGAAATCATTGCATTCCATGAGACAACATCCCTTTTATTCATCTTATCAAAGATAATCCTAGCAATGTTGACTTTACCACATTTGGAGTACATGTCAATTAGGGCATTACAAATAGAAACATCCTCTGTAAATCCACGTACTATCGAGTAACCATGGGTGCAAACTCCAAGTTGTAGAGCAGCCAAATGTGAACAAGCTGGTAAAATTCCCATCACTGTTGCAGATTCTGGCTGGACCCCAGACGATTGCATCATTTGGAAAATCTGCAAAGCTTCTTCTGCATGGCCATTCTGAACACACCCTGCAATTATAGCACTGAAAGAAACAGAATCTTTTAAACCCATCTCCTCAAAGAAGTTAAGCACATCATCTATTCTCCCGCACTTTGCATACATAGAAAGAAGAGTATTACTCACCATCAAATCCAAATTGGACCCCGACTTAACAGTATAACCATGCATCTTTCTTCCTCTTCTCAGATCATTCAGCTTAGCACAAGCTCGAATGACAGTGACAAGCATGACAGGAGAAGGAGACCCAGTATCTTCCACCCTCATGTGGTCAAACAGTCCCAATCCTTCTTGCGTAGAATCACATGTTATATATGCTCCTATCATTGCACTCCACGTGATCTCATTCTTAAAGGTCATGACTCTAAAAATCCTCTTTGCATAGTTCAACAAACCACATTTTGCATACACATCCAAAATGCCAGTGTCAACAACTACATCATTGACAAAGCCCCTTCTCATAGAATACCCATGAACAGCCTTCCCTTCACGCAACTTATTAGCTTCCGCAGTAGCAGGAAGAATAGCCACAATTGTAGATGAATTTGGAGTTAACCCATTCTCTTGCATTTCGAAAACCAAACCCATCATCTCCAAATACAAACCATTCACCGAGCACCCTGAGATCATCGCATTCCATGCCACAATATCTCTTTGCCACATTCCATCGAACACTTGTCGTGCCTCAACCAATAACCCACACTTGCCATAAAAATCAACCAAAGATGTACAAATATAAACATCACCATCAAGCCCATGCCTTTTTACATGTTCATGAATCTTTACACCATTTTCTACATCTAGCATAGCAGAACAAGCCTTGATCACAAAAGGGTATGTATAATTTGTGGGTCTAACACCAGACTCGACCAATTCATAGTACAAGTCAATAGCTTTCTCAAAGGGTCCATTCCAAGCATATGCTCTAATCATTTGGTTCCATAATATGGTTTTATTATTTCTATCCGGATTAGGAATTTCGTCGAACATATGGCGTGCAAGATCGATTCTACTGCAGGAGATATAGAAACGAGTTAACTTGTCTAATAGATTTGAATTGTAGTCATTACAGTGGTTGTGTTTTAGGATGTGTTGATGGATTGATTTGCCTATTGATAATGACTTGGATTCTGTGCAGGCGTCAAGAAGCGCAAAGTAATTGTAGTAAGGTTCTTGTCTGAAATTCCAACTGATGTTTACTATTCGCCGCGCATTTGCGCATGACATCTCCCGCTTGGCTTAAGGCTTTTGGTCTCTGTAGGAGAAATGAAATTGCTCTTTAGAACATGTAAAATGGTATTTTTGTGGTTATAAAATTATGGCATTAAAATTAAAATAAAATGTTTAGAATTAAATTGTTTGCAAATATAAAAATATGCTTTGAGGGACTATAAGAAATAATGCAACATAAAATTACAACCAATTGCGTGCTACAAAAAAACATAATCCCTGCAATGGTTATGGAACCTTCAATTATCCCAAAAATCAAACATTTTCTCTGGCTTATGAGCCATCATCGATTACCTACAACAAGTTATCTACACAACATACAGCTCTCTTCAACTCCACTTTGTCCAATCTGTCAGTCACATGAAGAAACCATCGCTCATATTTTCTTTCAATGTCCCCGAGCACAAATGATTTGGCATCAATAAGGTATCAACCCACACGATGGGAGTCTAGACAGGTTTCATGAGAATCCCTCATTTAAGCTTATCTAATTTCATTTTAAATATGAAAACTACTGCTACCTAAATCCACCCTCACACCCTAATCCCTTATGCTCTATGGCACTAATGGAAAAGTAGGAATCGCACTATTTTTGAGGGCACTACCCATTTTCCACCCTCCCACATATTATAGGCCAAGCATCAGAATACTTTTTTTTTAGGCACATACAATCACACGTGCCTCACACAACCTAGACACATGCACGTCAGATGGAACCCTCCAGCTAATGGATATTTTAAACTAAACTCTGACGAGCTTGTAGTATCCCTCACCAAAAACGTGGTCTTGTGGATGTATTTAGAGACTCCACAGGCAATTGGATACTGGGTATATAGGCACAAGGAAAATAGGAAACCATATTTATATGGAACTCACCGCACTACTGGAAGGTTTACGACTTGCTCTACATCACCACCTCACTCCACTGGAAGTTAATGTTGATTCAACAGAGGCAGTTTCTCTACTCCACTCCCCTAATCCACACTACTCATCCTTGCTTCATGAATGCAGGTACCTACTACAACAACTGGGTAGACCTTGGGTGATACACACATGCAGGGAGCAAAATCAAGTAACGGATAAACTAGCTAAATTTGGGGCAACTATAGCTTGTAATGCCCCAACTTCAAACCTCTGGCGACCATCGTTTTTTGTATTGCAAGAGTTGCTAGCAGATCAACAGGGAAAACTCCATAGGAGCATCTCATCTACCTCAGTGCAGTTGGACCATTCCTCCTTTTACTTAGACATGTTGGCAATCACTTGTAATAGTAATCATGCCCCTTTTTGTATTGTATCGCAAATGGGCATCAGCGATCAACCCTATTTTTGTAACATTGAACTAACAACGCACTTTTCTCCTTGTAATGTTACGTAATCTATAATAGATGCTTCCTTGGTTGACCAAAAAAAAAAGAAATAGAGTGAGACACTGAGTAATTTGTTTTTTTCTACAAGACTAATTAACAACCGGCAGCTGTCAAGTCCTTCTACGCAAACTTTATTTAAAATTATTTTTAAAAAAAAATTGCTAATACTAGGTGTCTACCCCAAATTACAGAATATAATTAGTAGGGGTGGATGCATAATGGTGGAAGTGGTGTCATCTGGCACTGCTTCATCAAAAAAATATTAAATATTTAACTAACATTTTGTAAAAATAAAGCAATATGTAATAATGACAATGCACATTCCAAGCAAGGGTACTTCTTGGTCCACTGATCAAGCTCATATTTGGCCGTAGGTTCAAGGATGGACCTAGATATTTTATTTCTTGAACATACTCAGCGAGCATTTTTATTAATGATATTTGTTTTAAATGGTATTAGATAATACTAACTTATTTATTTATTATTTATGTAAATACGATACCGCTTACAAAAAATTATGTGTACATACTGATAGTTAGCATTAAATTTAAGTGATATACATATCAATTAATCTTGATTAAATAATAAAATATATGTAAAAGACACAAATTATATACTTATTGGTATTATAGTGTTGACAATAAATTGCGTCGAGAAAATAAAATCGGGACCGAAAGATATTGCAACAATCGTAGTATTTTATTTCAAATATTTGAGTGTTACAATCTCTATGAATCCTCTGATTCTTCTTTTCAGTAGTAAATAAATTCAAGGGCCTTTGAGCTTGATCTTAAATCTATATTTGTTTCCACGAACGATGATCTTGAATTCAACTAGCACGAACTTTGATTTGAACTTGTACTCCTTGAATTTTGACTTGTTCTTCGTTCTTGAGCTTGAACTTGATTTCTTGAACTTGAACTTGATTCATTGAAGCTTGAAACTTGTAGAGAAATTTGCGGCGTTTGATCCACGAGCTCTCTCTTGCTTCTTGTTATAACTTCTGGTGTCTTTTCTGGGTTATGAAGACCCCTATTTATAGTTGTGGAAGGGAGGAGTTGTGATAAGAACAAACTCTTTCCGACCAATCAAGCTGAAGTGTGACACGGCCGCATCTGATTGGCCAGAACATGTCACTCGCACACGTGGCGTGACTTCATTGGCCTTGTAATTTGACTTGGCATGTCGTGTCATTTTGGCACGTGGCATGGTCCTATTGGCTCTTCCATTTGACGTGGCGTGCCACATCATTTGACACGTGACACCAAATTGGGCTTCTAGGAAGATGACATCTTGGGCTTAATGAAGTGGAATCATCACTTTAGCCCAGTTAAATGGGCTAGCCCTATGGATTAAGAATTATTTATTTAATCCATATATATTGGACTTATATAATTAATTCAATTATATTAATCCAATAAATTTATTTGAAATAATATATGTTGAATTTAAAATATAGTCCAAATTATTTTATGGATTTATTTCCAATAAAATTTATATATCTACAAATGCCCCCACTTCAAGGCTTGTCAAGATATAAACTTTTAAGACTAGGCTTGAAGTATTTACAAAAGTAATCGGTATTTCAAGAATTTATTTAAGTACGCCTTCATCAAATTGTAGCTAGAAACTGCTCAAAGAATTGACTTATATTGTTTCATTAAAGGACACACTTACTACCCGATCAATTACTTTATTAAGTGTACTACCTTTGAAGTAGCACCTTAAAATTTGAATTATCTTAAAATAATTGTACCTTTATTCACCATGAAGTCAATGAGTTTGCATCCTTTTTTCCACGTGAGATTCCTCTTCAATTAGCATTCCATGCTCTTTTCCTCTCCGTCTCTAATTAGGATACTATCACCAACGTTACTCAAATCATTTTAGGAGACAACCAAGCATGCTTGATATCCTTTCCACATTAGAAACAAATTGCTACTACCGCCTTACAATTAATCCCACATCAAAAGAAGATTTTCAACAACGGCTTTTATCATCTATATAAACCCATGCTTACATATTTATTAAGCATCAATTTGTAACTTGCAAACTTGCTCTATTTCACATCTGGCAGGTACAATTTTATTTTTTGGTTGCGTTTTTGTCTTCTTTTCTTTTTTTCTTCTTTTTCCTTTTTGTTGGTCTACGAGGAGGATGTGTTCTCGTTAATCGTTTAACAAGATGATCCATGCATGAAGAAGACAATCATAGGGTGTGAGGTGATGGGTACTCATCCCTGCCCGAATATCGGAGAGATTACTCTCATGGCCCGACTATCGGAGAGATTACTCTCAATGTGGCCCGACTACCGGAGAGATTACTCTCAATGTGGCTCGACTAATGGAGAGATTACTCTCAAAATGACCTAACTATCGGAGAGATTACTCTCAATGTGGCCCGACTACCGGAGAGATTACTCTCAATGTGGCTCGACTAATTGAGAGATTACTCTCAAAATGACCTGACTATCGGAGAGATTACTCTCAATGTGGCTCGACTATCGGAGACATTACTCTCAAAATGGCCCAACTACCGGAGAGATTGCTCTCAATGTGGCTCAACTACCGGAGAGATTACCCTCAAAATGACCCACCTATCAGAGAGATTACTCTCAATGTGGATCGACTAGCGGAGAGATTACTCTCAAAATGGCCCGACTACCAGAGAGATTACTCTCAATGTGGCCCGACTACCGGAGAGATTACTCCCAAAATGACCCGACTATCGGAGAGGCCAACTTAAGGTGCAAAGGGACTCTTATGTCCACCTTAAGATTGGAAAGTTATAGTTCATTTTAAGGACAAACTCACGAAGAGGCCAACATAAGGTGCAAAGGGACTCATATGTCCACCTTAAGATTGGAAAATTATAATGTTTCAACTCGAAGACGACATCGACTTGAACACTTGGAAAACTTTGAAGATTTGGCGGACTTTGCAGACTTCAACTCGAAGATTTGGAGGTCTTAAACAATTCGACTTTAAGATCGGCGAATTTGAAGGCTGAAACTTGAAGACCGGTGGACTTGTATACTTCAACTTGGAGACTTGGAGGGCTTAAATATTTCAACTTTAAGACCGGAGAATTTGAAGATTGAAATTTGAAGACCGACAGACTTGAAGACTTCAACTTGGAGACTTGGAGGGCTTAAATATTTCAACTTGAAGAGTGACGAACGTGAAGACTTCAACTAGATGACCGGCGGACTTGAAGATTTCAACTTGAAGACCGATGGGCTTGAAGACTTTAACTTGGAGACTTCGAGGGCTTAAATATTCCATCTTATCATTTGCTTTACATTGTCCGACTTTTATCTTAGTCGCATAATTTCCAGCTTTACGCGCTTGTAACGAAAGATTCATATCTTGTCGTGGGAGAGTCCAAATAATGAACCGTTTAATTTCTCAAAAATTAGACTTCAATACATAAAAAATATCCAAAACTTAGAATCAAACACCTTCGTAATCGACCCAAATAATATTTTGAAACCATCTTTAGATTCCACCACGTAGAAAATTTCAGATATGCGCAGTCTCACCAAAAAAATCATATCTTAGAGTAGAAAAGTCAAAATTATGAACCGTTTAATTTAATGGAAACTAGACTTCAAAATATAAGACATATCCAAAATTCGGAATCAAACACTTTGATAATCATTCCATATATTATTTTGAATCTAACTTTAAATTCTGACATATTGATAGTTTCACATTTGTGCAATATCACCAAAAAAATTATATCTTGATGTAGTGATGTTGAAATCACAAACCGTTTGATCCATTAAAAACTTAACTATCAAATTTATAACATATCCAAAATACAAAATTCAATGCTTTAAGGATAGTTTCAGATAATATTTTAAAGTCAAATTTGGTTCCTGATATACCGACAGTTCCAAATTAGCGCGACTTCACCAAAATTTTGCATCTTGATGTGGAAGCCTCGAGATATCAAGACCTTTTTAATTACCAAAGATTGAAATTTAAGAGCTTCATTCTCCAAATATCTTGGGTTCAAGTCTCACTGAATTTGAAACATCGTGAAGGCTCGCCAAAAAAACTTGAAGGTTTGGCCAACATGAAGGCATAGCGAATCCCCGGACTTCAATGCAAATTCTTGGTGACCTACTAAAAGAGATTAATAATTTTATTGAATACACCAATTTACAATAGCGACTTGCCCCCTTTAAATCGAATGGAATCAAAATTTTAACAGAAGAATGGTGTCTCAGCTCGATTTTCAAGTACCGATTGAATGGATTACATTTCATCGTACTTCATTCGAACAATGATTGGGGAACTATGTATCTTTTGGACTCATGCGACTGAACTCAGAATGAAACTCTAAGCTGCCTACGTACCTCGGTGAAGAGGATCAAGTCATACCATAGTTCAGAATGGGTATTTTTTTTTGTTTTATTTTTTTTATGTCCTAACTTTTGTCTAGGCCGACTCTTTCGAGATTTTCAACCTAGCAGACTTTTTTTTATGTCCTAACTTTTGCCTAGGTCGCCTCTTTCGAGGTTTTCAACCTAGCAGACTCATTTTTTTTAAAACTTTTTTAGGTGGTCTGTACACAGTATAGACTCATGCAGGCCAAGAGTGTAAGAACATACAGTTTAGGCTCATGCATCAAGGAGCGTTGCAATTTCAAGGATAATACTTCTTCAAAAAATTTCCACTAATAGGGCCGATTCTCATTCCATCTGCATCAACAGCTTGTAAGCCCCACTTGAATAAGATTCTTGCATGACATATGACACATTCCATTTTAAAGTGAACTTCCCTACATGTTTATGGGAAGTAATAATGGGTCTTCGTATGGCAAGGAGTTGATCTCCTACTTGAAAGGACCTCGGGCGAACTCTTTTATTGAAGGCGCGAGACAATCGAGCTTGATAACATTCAAGACTTTGTTGAGCTTCCAAACTCGTCCCATCAAGAGCCTCCAACTCTGCTAATCGAAGTCGAGCATTTTCTTCATCAGTGATCCCTTCTTGAATAGCCAGTCGTAATGAAGGTATTTGACGCTCAAGTGGCAAGACGGCTTCGACTCCATAAACGAGTGAATAAGGAGTCGCTTGCGTTGGAGTGCGGTGATTCGTCCTATATGTCCATAGAGCTTCTTCCATATGGTCATTCCAATCTCGTTTAGATTTGGAGACGACTTTCTTTATCAAGTTGCATAGAGTTTTGTTGAATGCTTCAGCTAGACCATTGGCTGCAGCGTTGTACATCGAAGAGTTACATTGCTTGAACCCAAAGAGATCACAAACCTTGTTCATCAACCTATTATCGAATGGATTTTCGTTATCCGTTATTACGTAACGAGGAATGCCAAAGCGATAGATTATGTATACTCGGATGAAACTTGCAACTTTTTCCTTCTTTACCGCCTTAAGAGCAACATCTTCAACCCATTTTGAGAAGTAGTCAGTTGCAACCAAGATGTATAGGTGCCCACCAGAGGACTTTGGCAGTGGTCCAACAACATCCAATCCCCAAGCTTCAAACAACTAGGATGCTACAGTCGGCTGCAACACTTCAGGGGGTTAGTGAATAAAATTCGCATGAAATTGACAAGCCTTGCATCTTCGAGCGTAGTCCATGCAATCTTTTTACCATCGTCGGCCAATAATATCCCATCATTTTTATATGGAAGTGGAGCTTTGGTCCTGACTGGTGTGACCCTTATACCCCAGAATATGCCTCTTGCAAAGCTTGGAGTGCTTCTTCTTCCCCTAAACATCGTAAGAGTACTCCCTCGAATGACCTTCTGTATAGAGTATCTTTGTAGTAAAGGAAGCGAGGTGCACGGTGACGGATTTTAGTCCTTCTTCTTGGATTTTCTGGAAGTATCCCATAGCATAAGTAGTCAATAATGGGTTGTCGCCATTCTTGTTTCTCAACTTCAGAAACAACGACAAGATGCTTGAGTTCATTTTCTTCACCTTCAGCCTCATTAGGCTGCAGTACTACCTATTTTTGGCAGACAGTAACTTGCGCTTGATCAGGCAGGGTTAATGATGAAGCTAGGGCAGCTAAAGCATCAGCCTTCTTATTTTCTTTCCTTGGCACATGCTGAATAGTCACCTCACTGAGCCACCCCATTAACTTTTTAGCGTAATCATGATATGGGCGTAGTTCAGGCTTCTTGACCTCGTAACTACCTAAAAGCTGATTGACTACTAACTGGGAGTCACCAAATACTTGCAATTGCAATTGCTTCATATCAACGGCCATTTCAAGACCAAGTATTAATGCTTGGTACTCAACAACATTGTTGGAACATAGTTGTGTCAAGGTGAAAGAGTAGGGCAAGACTTCACCTTGGGAAGTGAAAAATACTACGCCAACACCAGCTCCTTCACGATGCGCAGCACCATCAAAGTACATCTTCCATGGGGGTTGAACTTCAACGACCATTGCGTCCTCATCAGGTAGTTCTTCAGTTAGCTCCCAGTCATCAGGTATCGGATGATCTGTCAAGAAGTCTTCCAATTCTTGTCCTTTTACAGCCTTTTGAGGGATGTACAAAATCTCAAATTGTTGAAATTGGAGGTACCATCTCTCTAGTCGATCACTAAGAACAGGGTTTGACATCACGAACTTGATGGGATTTTCTTTAGAAACAAGACGAACAACATGAGCTTGAAAGTAGTGCTTCAACTTTTGATTTGAGAAGACTAGCGCCAAACACAACTTTTCAGTTGGCGAATACTTCAGCTCATTTGGTGTCATCATCCTGCTCAAGTAGTAAATAGAGTTTTCTTTCCCCTTACTATTTTCTTGGGCCAACAACGCTCCAATAGATCTTTCTTGTGCTGAAATGTATAGTATTAGCGGATTTCCAAGTATAGGGGCTGCTAAAACCGGAGGCTTCATCAAGTAGGATTTAATGCTCTCAAAGGCATTACTACACGCTTGGTCCCATTTGAAAGGGACACCTTTCTTCATAAGGCGATTGAATGGTTGACACCTCCCAGCTAGATTTGAGATGAATCTCCTAAGGTACGCTAACTTTCCTTGCAGACTTTTCAATTCGTGAATATCCCGAGACTTAGGCATTTTCAGTATCACATCTACTTTGGCTTGATCAATTTCAATCCCTCGATGTTGGACGATGAAACCAAGGAACTTTCCAGAAGTCACTCCAAAGGCACATTCCAATGGGTTCATCCTAAGTTGGTACCTCCGGAGCAACTCAAATACCATTCTCAAGTCTTTGAAGTGGTCTCCCTTCTCTTTTGATTTTACCACCAAGTCGTCAACATAGAATTCGACATTCTTGTGAAGAAGATCGTCAAAAATATTTTGCATAGCCGTTTGGTAAGTAGCACCAGCGTTCTTCAAGCCAAAAGGCATTACCTTGTAGCAATAAATACCATTTGGGGTACGGAATGCAATAATCTATTCATCTTTTGGTGCCATGCGAATTTGGTTATAGCCCGACGAATTGTCCATGAAAGACATTGCCTCGTAACCAGTAGTAGCATCGATCATCATCTCTGGAATAGGGAGCGGGAATTCATCTTTGGGACACGCATTTTTGAGATCCCTGAAGTCAACACATACTCGAATTTGGCCATTCGTCTTCCTTACAGGGAGAATACTTGAAACCCATATTGGGTATTTAACTTCCCGCATAAATCTAGCTTCAATGAGTTTGTTAACTTCGGTTTCATCGAGGGAACCAAGTCCGACCTAAAACGCCTTTGAGCTTGCTTAACAGGACGAACGTCATTCTTGACCGCAAGGTAATGAACTGCCACCTCAGGGTCCAAGCCAGACATTTCCTTGTAACTCCAAGAAAATAAATCTCCAAACTCCTTGAGTAACTCAATATAAGTGCTTTCTTCATCAACTTCTTGTAAAGCACTTAGGTAGGTGTGTCTTGGTTCTTCGTCGATGCCAAGGTTAACTTCCTTTAAGGCATCAACTATCGTCTTCACTCCTTCTTCAAGTTCAGGTGGAGCATCTTTTGCATCTTCATCTTCTTGAGGGTCCCCATCATTGAAGGATATGTGATAACATGGTAAAACATCCTCCAATTATGCATTATCCTCCATTGAAGATGGAACACCATTCTCGCCTTGTACAGTAACATGATACGAAGAACCCACACTTTCTTCATATTCGTCACGTTCCTTAGTGTAGACCACAATATATGGATTTACCTTCAGTACTTCATCACATGAAACCATGACTTTTGTTTGTCGCTTCATTCTAGAAGGAACCGAACTTTGGAAATCTTTAGAGATCTTCTGAATTTTGGGTGAAGCGGGTGTTCTTGTATATCGATAATTTCTCTGGAACTTATTCCCCTTCTTTAATGGGCCCAATCTCTCAAAGACGGAAGTTCTCACAGTTGGTTTTCCAAGTTGGTCAAAGATAGAAGGCCTGTTAGAAGCGGTGGATTCATCTTCTACAGTGATGTAATTGATACTCGCCCTTTTGATGGAGATGCGCACTGGTGACGGTTGCTTGTATCCCAAACCTTCACGTGGTTGCCTCGTTGCAGCTTCTGATGGGAGCTTCCCTAACTTTTACGGCTCATTGGGATTGTATCCAGCTTTTGTAAATAGATTGTAAGCGTTCAGATCAAAACCTTCATCTGTTTGCTTTATAGGGAGTGCCACATTCTGCAAACAACTTTGGGCCACAAACCCTGCATGTGTCTTTGAGGACAACTTTACTGCCTCAATTCGTTTTACCGGAAGATTTAACTCCTTTAGCATGTTAGTTTTGAGATTAGGTGATTCTCCTTCATCTTTCTTCCTTTTAGGGACATATTGGAACCCATGACTTACTTTCTTGCTATAAGACACAATATCCCTTCTATGAGATTTATTCACGTTAGGTTGTACCTCCTCCGTAACAGCTTTGGCTTTACCAATAGTCACCTCAGCTCTTTTGGTTGTAGGCTCACCATTCTTGCTTTTCATGCCATCATCAACTTTTAGCTCCTTCACAATATTGTTCTTCAAGTAGAACTTTGCATCGGCGAAGTGTGACTCTACCTTGGTGAATGGCGCATCATCGACAACTATCTTCTTCTCAACTTTACCCTCGTAGTATTTTAAACATTGATGGTAGGTATACGGAACTACTTTATTCTCATGTATCCAAGGCCTTCCAGGCAAGACATTGTATGAAGTCTTCGCATCGATCACATGTTGCCATGCACTTGATTGCATATCTTCAATAGTGATTCCCAGCCTGATCGCACCAATGGCTCTTTGCCCCCCTTGGTTTAATCCTAGGATCATCACACGACTTTCTGATAGTTCGTTCATGGGAATAACAAGTTCTTTCACAATGCGAATTAGCAAAATATTCACTGAGGATCCTCCATCAACGAAAATTTGATTTACCCTTTCATCACGCATATAGCCAACCAGGTATAATTTGCGGTTATGAGGAGCGTCACCTAGAAGAAGATCATCATTTGTGAATGTGACTTTTTCCTCACAAGAATTAACTTCTTGAGGAGTGGACTCGATAAGCTTTTCCGAAGATGGTTCTAACGGTAGGTCATCACTCTTTTCTTTCCCTTCGTCAGTATGGAAACAAGAGGCATCAATACCCCCATGGAAAATCTTCGTGCGGAACCAACTTGGTACAAACTCCTCCAAGGTCACTCGATGTCGTGGCTTTTGAGGGTGGTGCACCTCCACTTTCGATTTCTTTACATGCTTAACTGGATTCCATCTCCTAGGTATTTTCACCATAATGTTCCTTGTTGGTTGTTCCATTTATCCTTTTCATGGGCTCTTTTTGTGGCGCTTACGACGAGTCACCAACGTCCAACCTTCATCATCCGCAGGTTGACCGTCTTCAACTTTGTAGTTCTACAGTAATTCTTCATCTTTACTTTCTTTAGAGCTACATAATTCGTCTGGACTGAATGAGCCAAATATGATAGAGACTTGGTTTTCACTTTCTTTCTCATCTTCAAGCACGGTCTTCTTTTCACAAGCCAGGTCCATAACTTTGTCCTTGAAGACAAATCAGTTCTCCAGAGGGTGGCTCACAAGTCGATGGTATTTGCAGTAATTTGGATCATCGATTTTCTCAGCTTCATTTGGTCGCTTCATCTCCGGAAGCTCAATGAGATTTAACTCGAGGAGTTCTTCAAAAATAGCTGGCACATCAGAATCCAGAAATGGGTACTCTTTATCTTGCATTCTTTTAGATTTAACTTTCCACTTGGCTTATCTTGAAAAGGAGTGGATTTCGTACTCTTCTTTTTGCTCACCTTCGTCGTGAACTTCATAGGTGATGTGTTGACATTCATAGCTTCTTTTATTTTCAGATCTTGGTACAAACTTGCTCCATTTTCTGACTTCTTGCTTGTCGTTCACTTTGCGAGGTTCATAGATGGGCAGCCTTTCATTTCCAGCAGAGGCCATGATCAATTCCATGTCATGGTCACGAGTTGCAAGTTCTTCAAATGTGCTAGGCTTGATACCTTGCAAGATGTAGCGCAATACCCAATGCATACCTATGATGCACATCTTTATGCCAGAAGCTTCTTTAAGCCTGTCTTTACAATTGAGGCTTGCATTCCTCCAACGATTGATAAAGTCTATTACTCGTTCACTCTTCCGTTGACGAGTACTTGTGAGTTCTATCATACTCACAGTACGTCTCGTGCTATAAAAGCAATTGAGGAATTCTTGCTCTAGTTGATCCCAACTGTCAACAGATCAATCCTCGAGGTCCGTGTACCAATCAAAAGAATTTCTTTTAATGAGGGACAAACTATTTGATGAGGTAATCTCCATAAGTCCCAGCATCGTTGCATGTCTCAACGAAGTGCGACACATGTTGCTTTGGATTGCCTTTGTCATCAAACTGTTGAAATTTCGGAGGTTGATAGCCAGCAGGCATTTTCAACATATCGATCCTTGAAGTTTACGACTTTGCATAGGTAAAGGAGGACTTGGAAGCGACTTCATATTTGTTTTCTATAGTCCCTTCGATAAAACCCGGTTAGTTGATTGCTTGGAATCATCCCTTCCGAAGAGACTGGAATTTCTTTAGTGGATACAACTTATTGTGGGGAAGGATCAATCTCTTGAACTTCTAGGAGTTAGCCAGGTGCATGGGTGGATTCTTCTTCCATCAAGATTCCCACCCTATCTGTTAGCTTGTCGATTCTAGCATCTTGATTTTGCATGCACTTGGTCAAGCCAGCGATTGCTTCCGTCAAGTTTGCCAACTGCTCCTCCAAAGATGAAGTGTTTGTCACCATGGCTTGCATGATTGTTGTGGACGATTGAGAGTAGCATGGATTGTCACACAGATTGATCCTTGATTGGCTCATGCTATGTGGTGTAAGTGGGTAGGATCCATCACTTGAAGCATCATTATATTCCTTCACAACAGAGTGCTTGGATCCGGAGAGATCAAGCAGAGCAAGAGTTTTCTTGATCTTTTCAGCAACATCGGTTCCTCCTTCGGGTGCATTTGTGGAAGATCTTGCTCCTTTTGAGGATGAAGATCCGAACACAGGGGTAGATGCGGACGACACTTAGGGTGCTTGTTGTCCTAACGAGCTTGCTTTGCTCATCGTAATTGGTCCAAAGCTTCCAAAGGTAACTTCGATTATGTTTTCCACATCAGCATAGAACCTTGAATTAGCAGCCTTGGTGGAAGTTGAACCGGAGTTGATTTCTTTGAAGCCATTTCGATGTTCTTGAACTTTGGTGATTGAAAAGTTGAGATGAGAGGTAGATATTGTCTCACTGGGCGTGCCAGAATTTGTAGACAATAAATTGCGTCGAGAAAATAAAATCGGGACCGAAAAATATTGCAACAAGCGTAGTATTTTATTCAAATATTTGAGAGTTACAATCTCTATGAATCTTCTGATTCTTCTTTCCAATAATAAATAAATTCAAGGGCCTTTGAGCTTGTTCTTGAATCTATATTTGTTTCCACGAACGATGATCTTGAATTTAACTAGCACGATCTTTGATTTGAACTCTTACTCCTTGAATCTTGACTTGTTCTTCGTTCTTGAGCTTGAACTTGATTTCTTGAACTTGAACTTGATTTCTTGAAGCTTGAAACTTGTAGAGAAATTCGCGGCGTTTGATCCACGAGCTCTCTCTTGCTTCTTGTTATAACTTTTGGTATTTTTTCAGGGTTATGAAGACCCCTATTTATAGTTGTGGAAGGGAAGAGTTGTGATAAGAACAAACTCTTTCCGACCAATCAAATTGAAGTGTGACACGACCGCATCTGATTGGTCAGAACATGTCACTCGCACACGTGGCGCGATCTCATTGGCCCTGTAATTTGACTTGGCATGTCTTGTCATTTTGACACGTGGCATGGTCCTATTGGCTCTTCCATTTGACGTGGCGTGCCACGTCATTTAACACGTGGCCAAACTGGGCTTCCAGGAAGATGACATCTTGGGCTTAATGAAGTGGGCTCATCACTTTAGACCAATTAAATGGGTTAGCCCTATGGATTAAGACTTATTTATTTAATTTATTTAATCCATATATATTGGACTCATATAATTAATTCAATTATATTAACCCAATAAGTTTATTTAAACTAATATATTTTGAATTTAAAATATAGTCCAAATTATTTTACGAATTTAATTCCAATAAATTTATATGTCTACAAATATAAATATGCCATCTCGAGTAATATTGTTACTCACAAAAACTAACGACTAGGAGTTCTTCTCTTTCAGCTAGTATTAGGTTTCTACGGAAAGTGAATAAGGTTGATTGCTAGATAAAAAAATTATGAAAAATGGCCCCACATTTACTAAATCCAATCAAATAGTAAGGAAGAAGATTATTAATTTGGGAAAATAGTCAAGGAAATGAAGTTTTTACTCGTGGTGGACTTAAGCTATGTAGCTTACGAAAGATTTCAAGAAATTTTAGCTTTTTAATTACACCAACAACAAAAAAGGAAAAGAGTCAATATACCCTAAAAAGGTTTAATATATCCCTTATTATATTTTGAGTTCACACATACCCCTGTTGTTATACAATTATTCAAATATACCTCTTTTCTGTTAAGTTTGTCCATAATGGACATCAAATTCTACGTGACACTGACATTTGATGAGGTGAATGCCACATGGCTTGTCACCTCAACACCCCTATACTATTTTACCCCTCCCTTCTTTTCTTTTTCCACAACTAAAATTTCCTTCCCCTCCACCAGAGCTACCATTACTGCTACCATAAAAAAATATTGTATTCAAATTTTATTCTTTTATATTGGATCAGGGGCGCTGAGATGGCATGCCATGTGATATTCACCTCATTGAATATTAGTGACATCTAGAATTGGATGTCCACTTTGGACAAACTAAACAAAAGAAGAGTATATTTAAACCAATAAAATTACGATAAGAATATATTTGGACTCAAAGTATAATGAAGGATATATTTAAACCTTTACCGGAATATATTTAGCCCTTTAGCTATATGTAAAATATTGAATGTAGAACAAGGAGTACAGTTGATATCATGACCAAGAAATTTAATAACTTGAAAAGTGGGCCAGAAAGAAAAAAGTTAGTGGCTGAAAATGGGTGTGTGTAAAACAACCAAGTCATATCAAGTCAACCAAATTCCCCACAAGAAGGAGATAAACAATGGGAATGAAAGTGCCTGGAAATTCTCAAGACACAAAACAAAAGCAACGAAACTACCAAGTAATTCATTATAGAGTCAAATCAATAGCCGTCTAATGCTATGTATAGCCATTTTCTGTGGAATTAATTTGGCAAGAACAAATGCATCATTCAAGGGGACTCATAAGCAAACTAACTTCATCCTTTGCCTCTGAAGAAAGGCTGAAGAAAGAGCAGTACTATTTGAAGAATGGAAGTGCAGTGCTAGAGGAGCTTATTTCTTTATGCGATGGAAAAAGCCGAATTCCCCTTCGTTACTTCAGTGCCATAGAAATCGAGAGAGCAACTGAACCTTCAGAAAAGCCATTAGACACCTACAGAGGACATATGGTAAAAGGCTTACTAGACAAACGCTTTGTTTTGGTTAACTTCACGTACAATACTTTTGTTGCAAAGTCCAATGATATATGTCGCGATATAGCAATTACTTCTCAGATGAGTCATCTTAAGAACGTGCTTAAACTTATTGGTTGTTGCCTAGAATATGCAGAACCTGTTCTAGTGTATGAATATGTTGAGGCTATAACTCTTGGTGACTTACTTTTTGATAAGGGTTATTCATCAGTAGATTGGGAAAGTAGATTGCGGATTGCCAATGCAATCGCTTCAGCAATTCTTTATCTCCATAGTGAATTTACTACGCCCATTATTTACGTAGACCTGCACTCACAAAAGGTGTTAATAGATCAGAGCAGTGGAGTTGCCAAACTATTTGACTTTTCATTGTCCATATCATTGCCTCCGGGAGAGTTGGAATCAGAAGCTCAAGTTGTGCGCGGAACATGTGGTCATTCAGATCCAGAATATGCCCGCTCGGGTATTGTTACTCAAAAAACTGACGTCTTCGGTTTTGGAGTTATTCTCTTTCAGCTATTGACTGGAAAGAGAACGTTTACTGTTAATGGCAAGCTGAGAAACCCGTACTACAATATTGAAGAGTGTAATATAAGTAATATAATGGATCCTGCAATTTTGGAAGAGAATGGAATTGAGATTCGACAACAATTGGAGGACTGCTTGGATCTTGCTAAAAGATGCACACTATCAAATGGAGAAGATAGACCATACATGATTCATGTTGCAAAGGAAATACGCCGAATTGACAACTGTTTTCGTGCCCTCAAATCAAGGTCTTAGTTAGATCTCTAAAACTCAATTGCATCTCACTTTGAAGCTGGAATTCAATTTGTGGCATGACCACATTCATGTAATTGTAATTGTGAGTCTGTGACTACTACTTGAAAGGCACAACTTCAACCCCTGCCGTAAGTTATGCAATTACAAGTGTGATAACTCTATGAAACTGTTATTAATCTGTATTACCATAAAATAAATAAAACAGTAAACTTTTTGGAAATACAGAAACAGAAAAGTTAGTAGAACTAGAACGTCAATTCTCTTCTGAAGACAGTATAGAAATAAACCGAGCCCATTAAATACACAGTGTGTCCTTAAGGAAATTATTCCCCTCAAGTACCCGAGGTTTTGGAATATATCCTCCTAGGATAGAACGATTTAACTCACCAGCGTATCGGTACCAAAAACTCTAGTGATCGGCAAACTACTCGATGGTCGTAAAACACACTGGAATATTTTGTGCAGAAGAAGACGAAGAAGATCAGAAAATTTAGTAAGCAAAATTTTTGGGATTCAAGGCATATTTATAGCCAATTTCGTATTGTTTCTGAAAAGGTTTTGCAACCTTTCAGAACAGCTATAGCTGTTGGAACAAGTGTGAATATTGCGGAAAAATTAAAAACCGATTTAAAATAATCCGGGAAAGAAAAACAGACCAGACCGGACCGAGTCGCGGGTCATGGGTGATTCCAGATTGAACTTTTGTTAATTATTAAATTAATTAATTAAATAATTTGAAATGAATTTTGCCCAAAAAGATTAATCAATTAATCGATCCGAAGCCGAAGCCGAAGCCGAGCCGATCAAGCGACGACGACGACGACGCGATGCTTGTCTTCTTCTCAACTCTTTAAGAGCTAGAAGAAGAGCTTCTCTATATATACACATCGATTTTCTTTCCTTCTTCCAATGAGGGACAAAGTGCACTAATTCAAAATTTCACTTCCCTCCATTTCTTTTCCCACTATTTTTCATTCACTCTCTTTAACTTAAAGACCAACAATCCCCCACATGAATGGGGAATGACTATAAAATAAAGGAATACACGGACGTGTGTGTGTTTTACATGCAAGAATTAATTGATCCGGATAATTAGGTTTCCCTTTGAACTTTCCGTAGTAAACTTATATCGGATATACTCGGTCAATCGGTAGATTTGATATCTTTGAACCGTCGAGCTTTGTTGTATACCTAGACAATATAAGTCACACAATCAATCCTTAACCATCTATGGTTCTCACGGTTGTGTTCATTTCAGTCATGAACACAACCCGGTTTCATGAGTGCTTAGAGAATGAGCCTTTACTTTCATTCCCTTTGAAGCGGCTTACACTTCACACTCACATAGGTGATTCCTAAACGTGTAATCCTAAAGACACACTATCTGGTCATGTCCTTCCAGACTTAGCAAATCATTAAAAAGCTTTAAGCTTTATTGACTCATCAAAAAACCTTAATGCTTTACCTTGATTTCTGAACATTGTCTTCATCACAAGAATGTGTTGAGTTATTTGACAATGTTGAACCGTCATTCATGAATTTGTTTGATCTCCTTGAACTTAGCTCTTGGGATCTCCAGTCTGTTAGGTAGAGTTACCTCCATGATGACTTGTCCTAGACCTTAACCCCATTCCCTTTGATGATCTTTCAACTATCTCTCTAGATAGGCCTTTTGTAAGTGGATCCGACACGTTATCTCTTGAGTTTACGTAGTCAATTGTGATAACACCACTAGAGAGTAGTTGTCTAACAATATTATGTCCCCGCCGTATATGATGAGATTTTCCGTTATACATAACGCTCCCTGCCCTACCTATTGCCGCTTGACTATCACAATGTATACAAATAGGTGCCAAAGGTTTGGGCCAAAATAGAATATCTTCCAAGAAATCCGGAGCCATTCAGCTTCTTCACCGACCTTATCTAAAGCTATGAATTCAGATTCCATTATAGAACGGGCGATGCAAGTTTGTTTGGATGATTTCCAAGACACTGCTCCACCCCCAATTGTGAAAACATATCCACTCGTGGATTTAACTTCAGATGATCCGGTGATCCAATTTGCATCACTATATCCCTCGATCACGGAGGGATATTTTTTATAATACAAAGCGTAGTTTTGGGTATGTTTCAGATACCCCAAAACTCGTTTCATTGCCATCCAATGTATTTGATTGGGATTACTTGTAAATCGACTCAGTTTGCTAATAGCACATGCTATATCTGGTCGCGTACAATTCATTATATACATCAAACTTTCCAATACTCTTGCATAGTCCAGTTGTGAGTCACTTTCACCTTCATTCTTTTGAAGTGCATAACTCACGTCAATTGGAGTCTTGGCAATTTTGAAATCCAAATACTTGAATTTGTCAAGTACCTTTTCAATGTAGTGAGACTGTGATAATGATAAACCTTGTGGAGTTTTGTGAATTCTGATTCCTAAGATCACATCAGCAACTCTTAAGTCTTTCATATCGAATTTGCTAGCCAACATGCACTTTGTAGCATTTATATCTGACATACTTTTGCTCATTATCAACATGTCATCAACATATAAACAAACAATGACTTCATGACCTGGAGTGTTTTTAATGTAAACACATTTATCGCACTCGTTCATTTTAAACCCACTTGCCAACATTGTTTGATCAAATTTGGCATGCCATTGTTTGGGTGTTTGTTTAAGTCCATAAAGTGACTTAACAAGTTTGCACACTTTCTTTTTTTTACCAGGAACCACAAAAGTCTCAAGTTGTTCCATGTAAATCTCTTCCTCTAATTCTCCATTTAAGAAAGCTGTTTTAACATCCATTTGATGGATTTTAAGACCATACACGACCGCTAATGCCACTAACATCCTAATAGATGTTATCCTCGTTACTGGCGAGTAAGTGTCAAAGTAATCAAGGCCTTCCTTTTGTCTATAACCTTTGACAACAAGTCTTGCCTTATATTTGTCAATAGTGCCATCAGCTTTCATTTTCCGTTTAAAGATCTGTTTTGAACCTAAAGGCTTATTTCCAGGAGGAAGATCGACCAATTCCCTTGTATGGTTATCCAAAATTGATTGAATCTCACTATTGACTACCTCTTTCCAAAACCCTGAATCAGAAGACGACATAGCTGCTTTAAAAGTTTGAGGTTCATTTTCAAGCAAGAATGTCACAAAATCTGGTCCAAAGGAAGTAGATGTTCTTTGACATTTGCTACGCCTTGGATCTTCTACACCTGGAATATTTTCCTTTGGTGCTTCCCGAGGTCGTTTAGGTCTTTCACTTAATGACTCACATTCAGTTTTATATGGATAAATGCTTTCAAAGAATTCAGTATTATCTGATTCCATTACNAAGGTGCAGTAGTTTGATGGATAATTTCATATTCCGAACATTTTTTTGCAAACGGAGATTCATATTCTCCATCTCTATCATTTTTAATCATTTTTTTTTAATTTATTCTCCACTTCATTCTTGTATTGCTTAAATGCTTCAATTGCTTCATCCTTACTATTAAGCAAATAAACATAACAATATCGAGTGCAGTCGTCAATAAAAATAATAAAATACTTTTTTTCACCTCGAGATGGTGTCGACTTCATATCGCAAATGTTAGTATGAATTAAGTCTAAAGGATTTGAATTCCTTTCAACAGACTTATAAGGATGTTTTACAAACTTAGATTCAACACGTATTTGACATTTTGATTTATTACACTCAAATTTAGGCAATACTTCAAAATTAATTAACTTCCGCAAGGTTTTATAATTGATATGTCCTAAACGAATATGCCATAAATCATTTGACTCCAACAAATAAGAAGAAGCTGAAATTTTATTCATACTATCAACAACCATTACATTGAGTTTGAAAAGGCCCTCCGTCAGGTAGCCTTTACAACATACATTTTATTCTTTCTCACAACAACTTTATCAGAAACAAATACATATTTGAATCCATTCTTCACAAGTAAAGAAGTAGAAACTAAATTCTTCCTAATAGTAGGAACATGAAGAACGTTGTTGAGCGTTAACACCTTACGGGAAGTCATCTTTAAGAATATCTTCCCATAACATTCAATCTTGGCTGTTGAATTATTTCCCATGGAAATCTCTTCTTCGGGACCAACAGTAGAGTAAGTTGCAAATGCTTATTTAACAGCACAAACATGTCGAGTGGCTCCGGAGTCAATCCACCACTCCTTCGGATTTCCAACTAAGTTGCATTCTGAAAGCATTGCACAAAGATCATCAATGTCATCATTATTCTCCACTATGTTGGCCTGTCCCTTCTTCTTATCCTTTTTCGGGAGACAACAATCAGGGGTTTTGTGACCAACTCTTCCACATTTGTGGCAATTGCCCTTGAATTTCTTTTTGTTCTGCTTCATAGTCTGTCCAAAAGATCTCTTCCTCTTCTTACTTTTTGGAGAAGTCTCCTCAACGATATTAGCTCCCATGATCGTTGAATTTCCACGAGACTTTTTCTCGGCTGTTTTGTTGTCTTCCTCAATCTTGAGGCGAATCACAAGATCTTCCAACTTCATTTCTTTGCGCTTGTGCTTAAGATAGTTCTTGAAATATCTCCATGAAGGAGGCAACTTTTCAATCATTGCAGCCACTTGAAATACTTCATTCACGACCATACCTTCAGGAATAAGGTTTTGAAAAATAAGTTGAAGCTCCTGAACTTGGGTTCCCACAGTTTTGATGTCTATCATTTTATAGTCTAGAAACTTTGCAACCACAAATTTCTTCAAGCATGCATCTTCCGTCTTGTACTTCTTCTCAAGTGTGTCCCATAATTCTTTCGAAGTATTCATCGAAATGTACACATTGTACAAGTCATCCTCTAAAGCGCTTAGGATATAGCCTTTGCAAAGAAAATCTTCCTGTTTCCATGCTTCAACAATCATGAATGTGTCGTTTTCCGGCATGTCCGCAACAGGTATTGGAGGTTCTTCACTAGTGAATTTATGCATACCAAGTGTGGTAATCCAGAAGCACACCCTTTGCTTCCATAATTTGAAGTTGGCTCTAGAAAATTTGCCCGGTTTTTCTGCCGGTGGAACAGCAGCCCGGCTTGACGAGGCTATCGTCGTTGCCGAAACAGCCGCAGAAGAATTTCCGTTATCAATTACCATTTCTCACTGTCAACAACAAAAGAGTTCAATCAATGGCAAAACTAGAACAGTAAACAATATTTTTATTAACAATAAACAATATGTATAATAAATAAAAACCAAAGTTTTTATATACTGTTTCACAGAAAACGATGAAGTTTTTATGTTCTTCAAATCGTTTTCTGAATTTCAAACCTCTGATGAAGTTTTTATATCTTCAAATCAGAATAATAAAATTCAGAAGGAGTAGAAAACAACACAGGTTTTAATTTTCACAAACAAAATACAGAATATAATAAAAAGTAATTTCCTTAAGATTGTTATTAATCTGTATTACTGTAAAATAAATAAAACAATAAACTTTCTGAAAATACAGAAACAGAAAAGTTAGTAGAACTAGAACGTCAATTCTTTTCTGAAAACAGTATAGGATTAAACCGAGCCCATTGAATACACAGTGTGTCCTTAAGGAAATTATTCCCCGTACCCGAGGTTTTGGAATATATCCTCCTAGGATAGAACGATTTAACTCACCAGCGTATCGGTACCAAAAACTCTAGTGATCGGCGAACCACTCGATAGTCGTAAAACACACTGGAATATTTTGTGCAGAAGAAGAAGAAGAAGATCAGAAAATTTAGTAAGTAAAAGTTCTAGGATTCAAGGAATATTTATAGCCAATTTCGTATTGTTTCTGAAAAGGTTTTGCAACCTTTCAGAACGGCATAGCTGTTGGAATAGGTGTGAATATTGCGGGAAAATTAAAACGGATTTAAAATAATTCGGGAAAGAAAAACGGATCGGACCGGGTCGCGGGTCATGGGATATTCCGGATTGAATTTTCATTAATTATTAAATTAATTAATTAAATAATTTGAAAGGAATTTTGTCCAAAAAGATTAATCAGACAATCGATCTTTGACCAAATCCAAATCCGAATCCGAATCCGAAGTCGAAGCCGAGCGAGCGAACGACGACGACGGCGCGAGGCTTGCCTTCTTCTCGACTCTTTAAGATCTAGAAGAAGAGCTTCTCTATATATACACATAGATTTTCTTTCCTTCTTCTAATGAGGGACAAAGTGTACTAATTCAAAATTTCACTTTCCTCCATTTATTTTCCCACCATTTTCCATTCACTCTCTTTAACTTAAAGACCAACAGAAACTTGTTCTATTTTCTTGTCTGTTTGAAATATATCCAAGCATTACCAATATGAGAAGGAAACACAACTCAACACATGGAGCAATTGACAACATTGCATTGCTCAATTTTAAGAATGGTTTTGGGGTGTTGTTTGAATAGCTATTTTTGCATCCTTTGCTGTTGCGATCCATTTTCAACACCCTAAGATGTCTATCTCCAGATTAAAAAAGAGCAGCCTGGTGCATTAAGCTCCCGCTATGCACGGGGTCCAAGGAAGAGCCTGACCACAAGGGTGTATTTTACGCAGGCGTATCCTACATTTCTGCAAGAGGTTGTTTGTGTTCTATTTTTTCAAACGAAATTTAAAGATCTTCCTTCATGCACGTTGACAAGTCAATTGAAGTGCAAGGAACTCTTTAAGGGGTCGTTTGGTTTGACTACGGCTTATGCTGGGATTAGGTTATCCTTATATTGTTTTTTATCCACTATTTTGTATGTTGCATTAAAAATGACAATTGTATAATTTTTAAGAAGAAGGTATAAGTTATCCCGGCACTAATTACCACATCCTCTACAAGGTATAAGTTATCTCGTTACTAATTTTAATCATGGGATAACTTATACTATCAGGTTTTCTAACCAAACAAAATATTAAGGTGGTATTAAATTTTTATGCCAAAATTATTCCTTCTTATACCTCATACCAAACAATCCCTAACTCTCCTAGTATCAACTATTGATGGGATTAAGGTTTCAAAGCCTTATATTTTGATGATCTAACAAACTCCTTGTCTAGAACCAGATAAAGGACCTGATGCATACTTGGTACAATTATTCAGCAATGGACTTAAGATAATGTGAGCATTATGATTTCAGATACACAAGAATCAATTCAGGGACCTGATCCCTTGGTGTTTCCTTGACAGAAGTGCAAAGTCAATTCTACAACTGGAAAGTAACTGCAGAAAGTGACTGCCTGTAACTGTACACGCTACAATGCAGAAACAGTGCAACAATCACTTTCCATTGGGAAGAGTCTTGTACCAACCAAGTATGGGCATCATCCTTGTGATGTCATTGAAGTATAATAACAAGGAGTATAGCAACAATATACTTACTTGAGCATTTAGTGATATTCCCTCAAGCATTCAAGAACCGATCCATCATTAAAGTCACAAGTGTGTCAAGAACAAGAAGACAACTCCACTACGGACCAGTTCCATTATGAGTATATGTGTGTCCTTAGTTGAGTTGTAATCTTGTGTTTGTTCTTCATTGTAACTCCTATCTTGGTTTCATAGAAGCTTTGTTTTAGGAAACTCAAAATCATAAACCCTCTGAGTTTGTGTTGTGACTATATCTAGTCATAGGTTGAAGTCTTTGTAACTAGAGAGTGACAGAGTGGCTTGTAGTAAGTGTACTACAAGTTAGTGAGGTTGAAGTCTTTGTAATAAAGTTATTACAAAGTGGATTGTAATAGTGTATTTACAAGTTTGTGAAGTTGAAATCCTACCAGTGTAGGTTGTGGTTTTTGTCCCCTTGAGTTGGGATTTTTCCACGTAAAAATCCTGTGTTTTATTTACATATTGTTTTAGTAGTTAGCACTGAGGGAACTGATATAGGACCACGTCTCTATACAATTGATTGACTCATATAAACTATCAATTGGTATCAGAGCAGGTTCTTTCTAAAAGGTTAACACCTAGAAAGGATCTCAATGGATGCTCCACCTAACTTTGAGGAAGGACAATCAACCTACAGGCCTCCTAGATTCAATGGTCAGTACTACGGCTAGTGGAAGACTCGTACGCATGATTTTATAATGGTAGAAGACTCCGATCTGTGGGATGTCATTTGTGATGGTCCACATGTTCCTATGCAGAAGGTTGGAGAGTCTGGAGTTATGGTGCCGAAAACCAGAAAAGAATACGGCGATATTAACAGAAAAGCTGTTGAGAAGAACTTTCGTGCCAAGAAGATCTTGGTGTGTTGTATAGGACCTGATGAGTACAATGGCATCTCAGCCTGTTGATATTCCAAGGAGATATGTGAAGCATTGCAAACGACACATGAAGGAACTATTCAGGTCAAACGGTCCAAGATTGACATGCTCACCACCGAGTATGAGCTTTTCAGGATGAAAGATGATGAGTCTATACAAGATATGCACACAAGAATCATATCTATCATAAATGAGATTCATTCACTTGGAGAAATTATCCCTAGAAACAAGCTTGTGAGGAAGGTTCTCAGTGTGTTACCTAGCTCTTGGGAGAGTAAGGTGAACGCCATCACTGAAGCCAAAGATCTACAAACTCTAACCATGGATGAGCTGATTGGAAATCTGAAGATATACGAGATGAAGAGAAAGAAAGAGAGTGAAAGAAGAGAGCCAAAGAAGGAGAAGAACTTGGTGCTCAAGGCTGAAAACAATGACTCAAGCGAAGAAGATAGTGACATGGTCTATCTCACTAAAAGGTTTCAAAAGATGGTTCGAAGAAATGTTAGTATACCAAAGAGAGGAAACTCAATTAAACCAAGGAATTATGATCTTTGTCACAAGTGCGGAAAGCCAGGGCACTTCATCAAAGACTGTCCACTTCTGAAGCAGGATCACTACAAACACAACTCTGACAAAGCAGTAAAAAGGAACCCGGTTCCTGACAAACGATTCAGCTGAAAAAGTGCAGCTGACAATGTTGTGAAGCAAGCTTTTGCTGCATGAGGAGACTCCTCCAGTGAATCAGAAGAGGAACTAGATGCAGGAAACAGTTCCATGATGGCAGTGGAAAATGAAACAACGGAATATGATTCATTATTTGCATTGATGGCTCAGTCTGATGATGATGAAGATGATGGCAATGAGAAGGTAAATTTCAGGGATGTTCAAAGAAATCTGAAGTCCTGCTCTTCTAAGAAATTGATGTCATTAGAGAATGTTCTAATTGATGCATATTATAGTCTCGCTAATGATAAAGATGCCTTGACCATAGAGTTAGGAGATGCTGAACAATCTAGAGATGATCTGGTGGTCTGTGTGGTTGATTTAAAAGAGACCATAGATAATCTTGAAAAATAAAGGGAAGTTGTAACTGGAAAATAAATAGTGTAGAAAATGAGAGAGATTACTTGATGGTAGTGGTTGTTGACTTGAAGGAGACCATAGAGAACCTTAGCAAAGATAAGAATACTCTAGCAGAGAAAATTGCAGCTACTGAGCAAGAAAGGGATGACTTTTGGTGGTAATCACAGATCTAGAGGAAACAATTGAGGGACTCAAATGAGAACATAGGCTTGTAAGTATTGAGAAAGGGGAGGAAGTAGCTAGTGAGACACACATCAATCTTGAAAAGGAATTGAATGATATGAAAACTAGTATGTGTGGAGAACTCGAGAAAAATAGGCAACTTCAAACTGAATTGGAGAGAGTCAAAATTGATCTTGAGAAATCTCTTAAGTGGACCTGGTCCTCAGATGTTGTCACTGCCATGTACTTCAATAATAGTGGAAACATGTAGGGAATCGGGTTCCAAAAGGAGAAAATTCCTTACAACCCTCACAGCAAGTACGTCATTGTTCCTGACAACTGGCTTTGTACCCACTGTGGGAACAATGGGAACTTCAAATATAACTTCCACGCCAGGGTTCAATCTGTTCAGAAAAATAAAGTGTTTGCTGAAAAAATAACTACTAAAAGGGGACCAGGTGCCACTCGTAAAAATCGTATCTTTTCTGCATGGACTAGAAAATATCTCATCCACTCTTTTCCTCATTACAAGGGACCCAAACTACTTTGGGTTCCTAAATCTAACCCATAATTTATATGTGCATGGAACAGTAAGAGGAAGCGGACTACAATGGATCATGGACAATGGATGCTCAAAGCACATGACTGGGAACACCATGGATTTTCTCACAATGAAAGCCATGTAAGGAGGGAATGTATCCTTTGGTAATGGAAAAAGGGGTACATTCTCAGTGTCAAAAAGGTTGAAAAGTCTCTTTCACGCTTAATTGAGAACGTGTACTATGTGGATGGACTGAAGTACATTCTCTTGAGTGTCTCTCAAATCTGTGATAAAGGGAACAAAGTAGAGTTCTTGTCTAAAGTGTGCACAATTACTAATCTGGTAACTGGCGAAGTGGTCTTAGTAGCCAAAAGATACAAGAACATCTATGTTGTTGATTTTGGATCTTTACAAGCTGGTGATATGAACTGCCTGAAGGTAGTCGATGATGATGCAGAACTGTGGCATAGAATATTGGGGCATGCAAGCTTTTCACTTCTAAATAAACTGATACAGAAGGACCTGGTTCGTGGTCTGCCAAATTCTAGGTTCAAGGAGCATAGGGTGTGTGATGCTTATGCTAAAGGAAAACACGTGAAATCATCTTTTAAGCCAAAGAAGGATGTTGGCACATCAAAACCACTCGAACTCCTTCATATGGACCTGTGTGCTCCTATGAGAGTACCAAGAAGAGGTGGAAAGAGATATATTTTTGTGATTGTAGACGACTATTCAAGATTCACTTGGACACTATTTCTTAGAACAAAATATGAGACATTCGAGGTATTTGTGGCCTTTGTCGATGTAAAGACCCGTAAAATTTCAAGTCTAAAAACAATGCCCGAATGGGTCCCCATGTCGTTATAACTGTAGAAATTCTTAAAGCGGGCCCTTGTGGAGTAAAAAGTACCCCGGGACTTAAAAGATAATTTTCCAGAATTGTACGGGTCTGCGGTCCACTATGCGATCGCAGATCAGGTATGCGGACCCCATACTGGTCGCATACCTAGAAAGTTGCTCTCCATTTTGAGGACAGCTATGCGGCCCATAATGCGATCACATTTCACGAATGTGGGCCGCATAGTTGTCGCATTCTTGAACCTCTATTTTTGCGGAGGGAGTTATGCGACGCACTATGCGATCACATAACAGGTATGCGGACCGCATAGTGGTCGCATGCTTGGGCAGTCTGCTTTCCTTTTTGACACATCTGAAGGTTATTTATGCGACAGGTATGCGGACTGCATAACAGGAATGCGATCCTGACCGCATACCTGCTTCGAGTCTTCTAATTTCTAATTTTAAAACTCGACCCCCAGTTTAATAAAACACCCCTCCCCTTCATTTTTAAAGACTATCTGATCAAAATAGAGAGAAGTGAAAGTGGGTTCTAGTGATAGAAGTCCTCATCTTCCCCAAGTTGGTCCTCCGTCTCTACTCAGGCCTAGAATTAATCGAGTAGTCGTCATCTTCTTCACCATAAGAGGTAAGCCTCAACCCCATTTCCCCAAATTTTCAGATTTTAGTTAGAATAGGACACACATAGGTTGTTTCTTGAAGATGAGAGTTAAGAACTTGCATGAATATGAATAATCTACCATAATCTAGCAAAGGGAAGTAAGCTAGGGAAATCTTTCACTAAAAAGGGGCTAGTTAATCTAAAGGATCACATAGTGTTTGATAAAATGCCTAAATGAGTTCATGATTTCTAATTCTAAATCTAAACATGGCATCTTGTAAATTAGATTGGAGGCGATAGAAGGTTCGGTGGGTTGAGAATAGGTATTAAAGGGAAATTTTTGACTCGAGGTATGTACGGCTAACTTTAATCTTCGTAGAGTCATCTTGTTGGTGTCCGAGCATTCGGTATGAGTTTCTGGCTTATGAATATGTGAATTGATTGTTCTAGTGTGTTGAGGCGTAAGATTCTGTTATCTGATTGTCCTAGTTGATTACCATGCCACCATGCTATATGAGATTGTGAAAAGGTGATTCCTTGTGCTTATTCTATCATGTGCAAAGCTCGTTAAATGTTGAATACATCGGTATGAGAGGATGTGCTGCAAAATGAAAGAAATGATAACGAATCAAATTGTTGAATGTATCTAAGTGTTAAGTGTTGTGTAGCAAGTACTGGAAAGGAAATGTGGATTTATCTAATTGAACTAGATGTTGATGGTATGCCGTATATGACTCACTGTTTGGTAAAGATTACTATGACCTTGATTTAACATGGTTATTTGGTTGTTACGAATGTATATTCTTGATGATGAAAATGCTTGTGATTGAATTGATTGGTTCATGTTGCTATCAAATATGATTGTAAGGGGGATCGGGTTGCACGCCGCAACAGAAGTAATAAGGGTGTAATGTGATTGTAAGGTAGGATCGGGTTGCACGCTACAACAGAAGTAATAAGGGTGTAATGTGATTGTAAGGTGGGATCGGGTTGCACGCCGCAACAAAAGTAATAAGGGTGGAATATGATTGTAAGGTGGGATCGGGTTGCGCGCTGCAACAGGAGAACGATTGAAATAAGAAACTGTGGAACTCTCATTTGTGTTTTCTGTATCTCTGTGCCGTATTTTTTGGGTTTCTTTGACTGTCTCCTATCTGTATATTGTTTGATTTTACTTAGAGTAAATCTTGTTCGTACATACTAGTACTATTCCATGGTACTAACGTCCCTTTTGCCGGGGGCGCTACATCTTTTATATGGATGTAGGTGGTTCTATAGCAGGTAGCTCGATTCGCGGATAGTGGTGCCTTCCTTTCATCTCCTCAGTAGTTTTGGTGAGCCCCACTTCCTTTCGGGGTCGTACGTAGTCTATGCCATTTCTTTTGCATATTCTGTTCTATTAAGGTATAGTCGGGACCTTGTTGCCGGCAAGTCTATATACTCTTCTCCGTATCTTTAGACGCTCCGTAGACATTATGTGGGTTGTATATGTGTATTTGGGTAGTTTTCATACTCATTTGTAATCATGATCTCCTATCGGGAGTGTTGTATTTTGGAATGTATGTTTTGGGAAGATTAAAAGTTGAAAATGTTAAAAGAGGAAATTTGACTTATGTTGTAAACATATGCTTTGATTCTAATTTGTTGTTTCACTTATAAATGTACATTATGAACACGGGGAAATGCGTTAGGTAGGAAAGGCGATCCAGGTCCGGTTGGCCGGGTTCATCCGGTTAGGCGCCGGTCTCGTCCCTTGGTTTTGGGGCGTGACAAACTTGGTATAAGAGCCTCGGGTTTTAAAAAGTGTCATAGGATGTCTCGGAGCCGTGTCTAGTAGAGCCCTTCTTATCGGTGTGTTGTCGACCACATCTATAACTAGGGGGCTGCATGGACATTTAGGAAAGTACCCTTTTATTGCTATTCTATATCGTGCGATTTGGTGAAAGGTGAGGTTGTCTACCTCTAACTCGTGAATTGTTTTAATTTTCAGTAAATGGCACCCAAGAAGAGAGCTCGACTCGGCCTAGAGGCCAGTGCCACCCCAGGAATGGTCATAAATTCTCCAGCTCATGGTGCGGGTGCGAATGATTCCCCGGCCACAAATCAACCTGAATCCTCCACTCCAGGCCAGACTATTCCTATTCCTATTCCCACTCCAGCGGAGGGTGCTGAAATCCCTCCCGCTGATATTCGTGACCCACCTCCAGCTCCAGATTCCGGTCCCGGTATTTCTGATGGGGACCTCAGGGGAGCTATCCAGATGTTGACCCAGTTAGTGGCCTCTCAGAACCATAGATCAAATGCTGCCCCTACGTCCTCTAGCGAGCAAGGGGATTCTTCAGGTTCCGGAGTCAACCAGTTTCTGCGGTTAGCCCCTCCAGAGTTCACAGGCACCGACCCAGAGGCTGATCCTTAAGAGTTCATTGATGAGATGTACAAGACCCTCCGAGTTATGAGGGCTACTGAGATAGAGGGGGTTGGGTTGGCTTCCTATCGTCTGAAGGGAGTGGCATATTCATGGTTCGAGATGTGGGAGAGTTCCCGTGGAGAGGGGAGCCCTCCGGCGAGGTGGGATGAGTTTGTGGATGCCTTTACGGGTCATTTCTTGCCTACCGAGATTATGGCAGCCCGTGCTACAGAGTTTGAGGCCCTTAAGCAGGGCAACATGAGTGTGTGGGAGTATCATATGGAGTTCGTGCGCTTGTCCAAATATGTTGTTCACATGGTGTCTACTATGGAGGCTAGAGTTCGTCGGTTTGTTCAGGGCTTTGGTCTCTTGGTTATTAATGAAGCTGCTACAGCTTCTCTGCATTCAGATATGAACTACGGGAAGATTATTGGATTTTCCCAGGCTACAAAGGCTCGTAAGTTAAAGATAATAATGGAGAGGGAGAGTAGTAGTAGGGCCGGGTCAGCGAGCAACCTTGGGAGTTCAGTTGGAGGAGGGAGGTCAGCCCTTGGGAGAGCGTCATCAGGGCCATCTCAGTTCTATGCTCAGTCCTCAGCCAGTGCGCCGCCATCAGGGCACAGTTATCAGTAGGGAGGTCGTGTTGGACCAGGTTCAGACAGCAGGAGGTTCCATCAGTCGGGTCGTTCAGGTGGGAGGTTCCAGCAGCAGCGGAGGGCCCCATGCCCTAAGTGCGGGAGGTTTCATTCTGAGCACTATTACTTGGACATACCACTATGCTATAGGTGTGGCGTGAGAGGCCATGTTCAGTGAGACTGTCGTTCACCCAGTCAGGGCACGGGTAGGGGCACTGCTCATCCATCCAGTTCTTCAGCCGCTACATCTTCAACACGCCCTCCAGCCCGCGACCCTCCAGCTCCAGCATGGTGCGGTGCAGCTAGGGGTGGAGCACGGAGTCAAGGGGGACCAAGTCGGTTTTATGCTTTGAGTGGTCACTAGAGTGCGGAGGCTTCTCCAGATGTTGTCACAGGTATTCTGACTGTTCAGTCACATGATGTTTATGCTCTTATTGATCCTGGGTCTTCTTTGTCATATGTTACTCCATTTATTGCTTCAAGTTTTGGGATAGAACCCGAACAGCTTCACGAGTCGTTCTCTGTGTCGACTCCGGTTGGTGATTCTATTACGGCCGTGCGAGTCTATAGGAATTGTGTTGTCACGGTGCGTGGTCGGGATACCACGGCCGATCTTATTGAGTTAGAAATGGTAGATTTTGATGTAATTATGGGGATGGATTGGCTCTATTCGTGCTTTGCTAAACTCGACTGCCGAACCAGAATTATGAGGCTCGAGTTTCCTAATGAACCAGTTATCGAGTGGGGGGGGGGGAATAATGTTGTGCTAGGAGGTAGGTTTATTTCCTACCTTAGGGCCTCAAAGATGATCAGAAAAGGGTGCATCTACCATTTGGTCTGGGTTGCGGACACCACTTCAGAGGTGCCTGCTCCCAAATCTGTGCCTGTTGTGAATGAATTTCTTGAAGTATTTCCGGACGAGCTTCCTGGGATTCCACCAGATAGAGAGATAGATTTCGGGATTCATGTATTCCCAGATATGCAGCCAATATCTATTCCACCCTACCGAATGGCGCCAGTAGAATTGAGAGAGTTAAAAGAACAATTGAAAGATCTATTAGAAAAGGGTTTCATTCGGCCAATTGTGTCGCCTTAGGGTGCACCGATTCTTTTTGTCAGAAAGAAAGACGGATCGCTTCGGATGTATATTGATTATCGGCAGCTCAACAAGGTCACCATAAAAAACAAATACCCATTGCCTCGGATAGATGATTTGTTCGACCAGTTGCAAGGTGCTAAGTTCTTCGCAAAGATTGATTTGCGGTCCGGGTATCACCAGTTAAAGATCAGGGAGCAGGATATTCATAAGACTTCCTTCAAGCTCGATATGGGCACTTTGAATTTCTGGTAATGTCTTTTGGGCTAACCAACGCCCCAGCAGCTTTTATGGATCTTATGAATCGGGTTTTCAAACTGTTTCTTGACTCCTTTGTGATTGTCTTCATTGACGATATCCTTGTTTATTCGCGAAGTCAGGAAGATCATGCTAATCACCTCATGGCAGTTCTGCAGACTCTTCATCAGCACCAGTTGTATGCAAAGTTTTCAAAATGTGATTTTTGGCTAGAATCAGTCACCTTTTGGGCCATGTTGTTTCTAGGGTAGGGATTCAGGTTGATCCCCAAAAGATTGCAGCGGTAAAGGATTGTCCTAGACCAATGACCCCGACAGAGATTCACAATTTCTTGTGTTTGACTGGATATTATCGGAGGTTTGTGGAGAGATTCTCTACCCTCGCCTCCCCATTGACTAAGCTGACGCAGAAAGCGGTTAAGTTTCAGTAGTCCGATACTTGTGAAAAGAGTTTTCAAGAATTGAAATCAAGATTGACTTCGGCGCCAGTGTTGACCTTGCCAGAAGGTTCAGAAGGGTTTGTGGTGTATTGTGGTGTATTGTGATGCTTCAAGGGTTGGTTTAGGGTGTGTATTGATTCAATGTGGTAAGGTAATAACATATGCTTCTAGGCAGCTCAAGAATAACAAGAAGAATTACCCGACGCATGATTTGGAGGTAGCGGCGGTTGTGTTTGCATTGAAGATCTGGCGGCATTATCTTTATGGGGTCCATGTGGACGTGTTCACAGACCACAAGAGTCTTCAGTACTTATTCAAACAGAAGGATTTGAACTTAAGGCAGCGGAAGTGGTTACAATATCTCAAGGATTATGATATGGATATTTTTTACCATCCAGGAAAGGCGAATGTGGTAGCCGACGCTCTTAGTCAGAAATCCATGTGTAGCTTGGCTCATTTGGAAGCAGGTCAGAGGCCTTTGGCTCGGGAAGTTTATCAGTTGGCCAGTATGGGGGTATGTCTTTCGGCCTCAGATGAAGGGAATGTCGCCGTGCGTAATGGAGCGGAGTCTTCGCTTGTAGCAGAAGTCAAGGGAAAGCAATTCAGGGATCCATCTTTGGCACAGTTGAGAGAAGCAATTCTAAATCACAAGATTACAGCATTTTCACTCGGCAATGATGACGGTGTTTTGCGGTGCCAAGGGAGGATATGTGTTCCGGATGTGGATGATATTCGGGAGAGAGTTATGGTAGAGGCTCACAATTCCAGGTATACCGTACACCCAAGTTTTATGAAAATGTATCACGATCTCAAGGAGATTTATTGGTGGAATGGTATGAAGAGGGTATTGGCGGACTTTGTGGCTAGGTGTCCAAATTGTCAACAAGTGAAGGCCGAGCATCAGAGGCCCGGTGGGTTGGCACAGCTTATGGGAATACCGACATGGATATTAGAAATGATCAATATGGACTTTGTTGTGGGGTTACCTCGCACTCCACGTAGGTTCGACTCAGTTTGGGTAATAGTGGATCGGCTCATGAAGTCGGCGCATTTCTTTCCAGTCAGTTGTATATCAAAGAAATAGTTAGGCTCTATGGCACTCCAGTAATCATTTATCTCGGATCAAGGGGCTCAGTTCACAGCTAACTTTTGGAAGAAATTTTAGCAAGGTTTGGGTACGCAGGTAAATCTCAGCACAACTTTCCACCCGCAAACAGACGGTCAGGCAGAGCGGACCATTCAGACGCTTGAAGATATGTAATAGGCTTGTGTATTAGATTTCAAGGGTAGCTGGGATGATCACTTGCCGCTTATAGAATTTACTTATAATAACAGTTTCCATGCTAGTATTCAGATGGCCCAATTTGAGGCATTGTACGGAAGGAGGTGTAGGTCTCCGATTGGATGGTTCGAGCTTGGTGAGGCGGAACTGCTAGGACCGGATCTTGTGCACCAAGCTATGGAAAAAGTTAGAGTCAGTCAGGAGAGGATGAAGACTGCTCAGAGTCATCAGAAATCCTATACGGACGTTCGTAGAAGAGATTTGGAGTTCAAGTAGATGATTGGGTATTCTTGAAGGTGTCTCCCATGAAAGGAGTGATGCGGTTTGGGAAGAAAGGGAAATTGAGCGCAAGGTATGTCGGGCCATATAGGATTTCTCAAAGGATAGGGCAGGTGGCGTATAGGCTGGAATTGCCCCCTGAGATGTCATTATTGCACCTGGTGTTTCATGTGTCCATGCTAAAGAAGGTAGTTGGAGATCCATCTGTCTTCGTGCCGGTTGAGACCATTGAAAATAATGAAAAGTTGTCATATGAAGAGGTTCTGGTTGCTAGTCTTGATAGGCAAGTTCGTAGGTTGAGAAACAAAGAGGTCGTTTCGGTCAAAGTATTATGGCGGAGTCAACAAGTCGAAGAGCCACGTGGGAAGCGGAAAATGAAATGAAAGAGAAATATCCCCACTTGTTTGAATAAGTCCGGTAGTGGTTTTGAAAGTTGTCATCTCTAAGCAATTACATTGGTGTCAAATTTTGTGCAAGAACATTCCACTCCCCTAATTACCCTACTATTGTGGCTTCTCAAACTTTGTGCCATAAATGTATATGTTGTTGTGATTAGTTGGATCATGTGCAACTCTTTGAAATAGCTGAATTATGCGCAACTCATTGTAATAGCTTAATCATGTGCAACTCCTTGAAATAGCTGAATTATGCGCAACTCATTGTAATAGCTGAATCATGTGCAACTCCTTGAAATAGTTGAATTATGTGCAACTCATTGTAATAGCTGAATTATGTGCAACTCATTGTAATAGTTGAATTATGTGCAACTCATTGTAATAGTTGAATTATGTGCAAATTTGTGGAGTTAACTGAACTATGTGAGGCTTGTGGAAGTAATTGAATTATATGCAACTTGTTGAAATGAGCGGATTATGTGCAAGTTGATAGAGTAACTGAAAATGTGTGGAATTGGTTAAAATGTGTTTCGGGGGCTCTCTGACAGGTAGATAGGCCTAATTACAAAGGAAACTCTGGAAAAATTTTCAGGAAATATCGGAGTTAGTAAAAATTTGTGTTCTCTTAACTAAGTGATTCCCCGATCCTCATTCGAGGACGAATGATTCTAAGTGGGGGAGGATGTAAAGACCCGTAAATTTCAAGTCTAAAAACAATGCCCGAATGGATCCCCATTTGGTTATAACTGTAGAAATTCTTAAAACGGACCCTTGTGGAGTAAAGAGTACCCCGGGACGTAAAAGATAAAATTTTCCAGAATTGTGTGGGTATGCGGTCCACTATGTGATCGCAGATCAAGTATGCGGACCGCATAGTGGTCGCATACCTGGACAGTTGTTGTCCATTTTGAGGACAGCTATGCGGCCCATAATGCGATCGCATTTCACGAATGCGGGCCTCATAATTGTCGCATTCTTGCACCTCTATTTTTGCAGAGGGAGTTATACGACGCACTATGCGATCGCATACCTGGGCAGTCTTCTTTCGTTTTTGGCCCATATGAAGGCCATGTATGCGACAGGTATGCGGACCGCATAACAGGAACGCGATCGTATTACTGACCGCATGCTTGCTTCGGGGCTTCTAATTTCTAATTTTAAAACCCGACCCCCAGTTTAATAAAGCACCCCTCCCCTTCATTTTTAATGACTATCTGATCAAAATAGAGAGAAGTGAGAGTAGGTTCTAGTGAGAGAAGTCCTCATCTTCCCCAAGTTGGTCCTCCATCTCTACTCAGGCCTGGATTTAATCGAGTAGTCGTCATCTTCTTCACCATAAGAGGTAAGCCTCCACCCATTTCCCCAAATTTTCAGATTTTAGTTAGAATAGGACACACATAGGTTGGTTCTTGAAGATGAGAGTTAAGACCTTGCATGCATGTGAATAATCTACCATAATCTAGTAAAGGGAAGTAAGCTAGGGCAATCTTTTACTAAAAAGGGGCTAGTTAATCTAAAGGATCACATAGTGTTTGATAAAATGCCCAAATGAGTTCATGATTTCTAATTCTAAGTCTAAACATGGCATCTTGTAAATTAGATAGGAGGCGATAGAAGGTCCGGTGGGTTGAGAATAGGTATTAAAGGAGAATTTTTGACTCGAGGCATGTATGGCTAACTTTAATCTTCGTAGAGTCACCTTGTTGGTGTCTGAGTATTCGGTATGAGTTTCTGGCTTATGTATATGTGAATCGATTGTTCTAATGTGTTGAGGTGGAAGATTCTGTTCTCTGATTGTCGTAGTTGATTACCATGCCACCATGCTATATGAGATTGTGAATAGGTGATTCTTTGTCCTTATTCTATCATGTTCAAAGCTCGTTAAATATTGAATACATCAGTATGAGAGGATGTGTTGCAAAACGAAAGAAATGATAACAAATAAAATTTTTGAATGTATCTAAGTGCTAAATGTTGTGTAGCAAGTAATGGAAAGGAAATGTGGATTTATCTAATTGAACTAGATGTTGATGGTATGCCATATATGACTCACTGTTTGGTAAAGATTACTATTGTCTTGATTTCACATGGTTATTTCGTTGTTACGAATGTATATTCTTGATGATGAAAATCTTTGTGATTGAATTGATTGGCTGATGTTGCTATCAAATATGATTGTAATGGGTGATTGGGTTTCACGCCGTAACAGAAGTAATAAGGGTGTAATGTGATTGTAAGGTGGGATCGGGTTGCACGCCGCAACAGAAGTAATAAGGGTGTAATGTGATTGTAAGGTGGGATCGGGTTGCACGCCGCAATAGAAGTAATAAGGTGTAATGTGATTGTAAGGTGGGATCGAGTTGCATGCCGCAACAAAAATAATAAGGGTGGAATATGATTGTAAGGTGGGATCGGGTTGCGCACTGCAACAGGAGAACGATTGAAATAAGAAACTGTGGAACTCTCATTTGTGTTTTCTGTATCTCTGTGCAGTATTTGTTTGGTTTCTTTGACTGTCTCCTATCTGTATATTGTTTGATTTTACTTAGAGTAAAGCTTGTTCATACATACTAGTACTATTCCATGGTACTAACGTCCCTTTTTCCGGGGGTGCTGCATCTTTTATATGGATGTAGGTGGTTCTATAGCAGGTAGCTCGGTTCGCCGATAGTGGTGCCTTCCTTTCATCTCCTCAGCAGTTTTGGTGAGCCCCACTTCCTTTCGGGGTCGTGCGTAGTCTATGCCATATTCTTTTGCATATTCTGTTCTGTTAAGGTATAGCCGGGGCCTTGTTGCCTGCAAGTCTATATACTCTTCTCCGTATCTTTAGAGGCTCCGTAGACATTATGCGGGTTGTATATGTGTATTTGGGGTAGTTGTCGTACTCGTTTGTAATCATGATCCCGTATCGGGAGTGTGTATTTTGGAATGTATGTTTTGGGAAGATTAAACGTTGAAAATGTTAAAAGAGGAAATTTGACTTATGTTGTAAACACATGCTTTGATTCTATTTTGCTGTTTCACTTATAAATGTACATTATGAATTCGGGGAAATGCGTTGGGTAGGAAAGGCAATCCAAGTCCGCTTGACCAGGTTAATCCGGTTAGGCGCCGGTCTCGTCCCTCGGTTTTGGGGTGTGACAGTCAAGAAAATCCAAGTGAAGATGGAACTGAAGGTAGCCTGCATCAGATGTGACCATGGGGTAGAATTCGTCAATGCTAAGTTTGATGAGTTTTGCAATGAAAATGAGATTACTCACAACTTCTCAGCTCCAAGAACTCCACAGCAAAATGGAGTTGTCAAAAGGAAGAACAGAACTCTAGAAGACATGGCACGGACAATGCTCATTGACAGTGGAATTGCCAAAAAATTCTGTGCAGAGGCAGTAAACACTGCATGCTACTTGGTGAACAGGTGCATGATCAGGTCCCTCCTGAACAAAACCTCTTATGAGCTACTCAATGGAAGGAAGCCAAAGATAACTCATCTGAGAACCTTTGGTTACAGATGCTATGTCCTCAACAACGGAAAGGACCAGCTTGGGAAGTTTGATGCAAAAAGTGATGAAGGAATCTTTTTGGGATACTCCTCTCAAAGAAAATCCTACAAAGTCTACAACAAAAGGACACAGTGTGTGCAAGAAAGTGTTCATGTGATATTTAACGAGACACCTTCTTTTAACAAGGAAGGAAACAAGGATGATCAAGACAATGAACCACTATTGGTTCCTGGGGAAATCACTGATGTTTCAAATGGCAAGGTTGATATGATGAGTCTGATGAAGGAGGCTAGTGAAGAAAATGTAACATCCTCCTCCACTTCTCAATAGGAACCTGGTACCCCATCCACTACCACTGAAGTTGAAGAAAAAGTTGTAGATGCAGTGCAAGGCACTCCACAAGCAGCAGAACGAGGAGTGCAGGGAAACCCATCTGATTTACCCAGTTCCTCTACCAATCAGATTCCAGTCCCAAATTGGAAACACAAAAGCTCCCATCCACTTGACAATATAATCACCCTCCTTGATTCTGGAGTCCAGACAATATCAAAAACCAGAAATTCCCTAGCTTTATCAGCCTTTCTATCCTAAATAGAACCCAAAAATATCAAGAAAGCCTTGAAGGATGCAGACTGGATTACGGCTATGCAAGAGGAGCTGCATCAATTTGAAAGAAACAAGGTATGGCACCTGGTACCTAGACCCTCAGACAGAACCATCATAGGGACCAGGTGGGTATTCAGGAATAAGCTGGATGAACATTGAAATACTAGAAGGAACAAAGCAAGGCTTGTTGTCCAAGGGTACAATCAGGAGAAAGGGATTGATTGTGATGAGACTTTTTCTCCAGTTGCTCGCATGGAAGCCATTAGGATCCTCATTGACTTTCCATCACATATGGAATTCACCTTATTCCAAATGGAAGTGAAAAGTGCCTTTCTGAATGGTTTTCTTAAGGAATAGGTTTATGTCAAGCAACCTCCAGGCTTTGAATGTCATGAACATCCAGAGTATGAATTCAAATTGGATAAGGAACTCTACGGATTGAAGCATACACCTAGAGCCTGGTATGAGAGGCTATCCAAGTTTCTCTTGGAAAGTGGCTTCACAAGAGGAAAGATTGACAATACATTGTTTTTGAAGAAACGAGGAAGAAACCTGCTCATCGTTCAGGTTTATATGGATGACATCATATTTGGGGCTACAACAGATTTACTATGTGAAGAATTTGCTAAACTCATGGGAAGTGAGTTTGAAATGAGCATGATGGGGGAACAGAACTTCTTCCTGGGTCTTAAAGTGAAGCATTCTACAAAGTAAATATGTATCAGTCAATAGAAATACATCAAAGAACTCCTAAAGAGGTTTTATATGGAAGCATAAAAGGTGATCGATACCCCTATAGCTACTGCTACTAAGCTGGACATGGATGATTCTGGATCATCTGTAAATCAAACAATGTATCGGGGAATCATTGGATCACTACTCTACCTTACTGCCAGCATGCCAGATATTGTATTCGGTGTGGGATTATGTGCAAGGTTTCAATCAAATCCTAAGGAATCTCATCTGAAGGCTGCTAAGAGAATTCTGAGATATCTTAAGAGAACATGGGACCTGGTTCTGTATTATCCTTCAGGTGGCGATTTCAACCTTATTGGTTATGCTGACGCTGATTATACAGGTTATCTTGTGGATAGGAAGAGCACATCTGGAATGGATTATTTCCTTGGATCATGTCTAATCTCATGGGGTACAAGGAAACAAAACTCAGTAGCCCTCTCAACAGCTGAAGCAGAATATGTTGTTGCAACTTCGTGCTGTGCTCAGCTACTGTGGATCAAGAAACAATTGGAAGACTTTGGAGTATAAATTGATTGTGTACCGCTTCTATGTGACAACACCAGTGCTCTCAACATGGCAAGAACCCGGTTCAACACAAGAGAACCAAACACATCGATGTCAGACACCACTTTCTCAGAGACAATGTGGAAAAGGGATTTATCTGTATGAGATTTTGCTGCACTGAAGATCAAATTGCAGATATCTTCACCAAAGATCTAATCACGGAACACTTTGAGAGAAATAGGATGGCACTGGGGTTAATTAAACCTAATTGAGAACCTGGTTCTTCTCTTATGGCTATGAAAGTCATACTGAGGTAAAATTAGCTAAAGTATTTTCTGACCAAGCCTAACTCACATTTATACCGTTGTGAGCATGTGATTTTTCACCTACCAAAGGCCCCTACAAAATTCTATAAATAAATTAATT
>MDKI01045988.1:0-40104 GCA_005239505.1 Nicotiana paniculata
ATTCTCTCATAGAAAAGGACCCAAACTAGTTTGGGTTCTTAAGAATAACCTTTGATTCCTTTTATAGGTTCAAGCGAGAGGAGGCAGCCAGATTTGGTACTTGGATAGTGGCTGCTCAAAGCATATGACTAGGAACATGGAACAGTTCCTTTCACTTGAACGTCTCAAAGGAGGAAATGTCTCCTTTGGAAACGGAAAGAAAGGTGAAATCATTGGGGTTGGTAAGGTAGGTAAGGATGATACACGATCTATTGAACATGTGTATCTAATAGATGGCTTGAAATATAGTTTGATCAGTGTATCACTACTATGTGACATAGGTAACATGGTTGCTTTTACTTCCACAAAATATTTTGTGATTAAACCTACTTACTGACAAGATTGTTTTGCAGGAAAAAAAATGAATAACATCTATGTCATAGATTTGTCCACACTGTCTGAAAATGAACTCACTTGTCTAAGTGTGTTAGACAGTGATCCCCTCCTGTGGCACAAACAACTTGGTCATGCAAGTCTAACGCAGATTAACAAACTAGTCTCTAAGGACTTAGTGGTAGGACTTCCTAACATTAAGTTCAAGGAAGACAAATTTTGAGAGGCATGGTCCGAGGGGAAACATGTAAGGTCCTCTTTCAAAAGTAAGAAAATGGTCAGTACCACCAGGACGTTGGAACTGGTTCATATGGATCGATGCGGTCCTATGAGAACTTTAAGTAGAGGTGGTAAGAGATATGTGATGGGCAAAAGCAATTAACACTTCATGCTACATTATTAATAGATACATGACCAGACCTCTGGTAGAGAAAACTCCCTATGAATTACTTAAAGGGAGAAAGTCCAACATATCCCATCTTAGGGCTTTTGGATGCAAGTGTTATGTGAATAATAATGGCAAAGATTCTCTAGGAAAATTTGATCCCAGAAGTGATGAGGGAGAGTTCTTGGGATATTCAACACATAGCAAAGCTTATAAAATATACAATAAAATAACTATGTGTGTAGAAGAGAGTGTACATGTTGTCTTTGATGAAACTAACACTTTATCTGAGAGACAGGAACCAGAAGATGAGGAGCTTGGACCGGTGAGGAGCAATGACCACATTGAAGCACCTATGACAGATGGAACAGGTGATGGAACAGGTTCAACAACCCCACGCAACTCGACAGGGGGAATTCTGCATGGAAATACTGGACTTGATCCTGTTCCACAACTACAAGACAACATGGAACAATCCAGAAGTGAACAATTGGTACTCAAACCACACAGATATCAGAGTTCTCACCCTCTTGAGAACATCATAACAGACTTGAGATCTAGAATCAAAACTAGATCGTCCTTGAAAAATTTGTGTGCGTTTGATGCATCTCTATCCTTGATTGAACCAAAGAAAATTGCTGAAGCCCTGCAAGATGTTGATTGGGTAACATCCATGCAATAAGAGCTGAATAAATTTGAAAGGAGTCAAGTATGGCACTTGGTACCCAGGCCACTAGACAGATCAGTAATTGGCAGCAAGTGGGTCTTCAGGAACAAGCTCGATGAGGATCGAACTGTTACAAGAAATAAGGCTAAAATGGTTGTTCAAGGATACAACCAAGAAGAGGGAATTGACTATGATGAGACCTTTTCTCATGTGGAAAGATTGGAGGCAATCAGACTTCTTATAGCATTTGATGCACACATGGAATTCACTATTCATCAGATGGATGTAAAGAGTGCCTTTATTAATGGCTATTTGAAGGAAGATGTATTTGTAAAACAACCTCCTGATCATGTATATAAACTTGACAAGGCTGTTTATGGTCTCAAGCAAGCGCCTAGAGCTTGGTACGAGAGATTGTCAAAATTCTTGCTGGAACATGGGTACAAACAAGGCAAGATAGACAGTACTTTGTTCCTAAAGGAAAAGGGAAAAGATCTTCTTATTGTGCAAATATATGTTGATGATATCATATTTGGGGCAACTACTGAAAAGCTTAGCAAAGGATTTGCTACATTAATGGGGAGTGAGTTTGAAATGAGTATGATGGGTGAACTAAACTTCTTCTTAGGCTTGAAAATCAAACAAACTCCACATGGCATAATGATACATCAACAGAAGTATGTGAAAGAACTCCTCAAGAAATTCAAAATGGAGGATTCAAAGGAGATAGATACCCCAATATCCACGGCTACAAAATTGGATGTGGATGAACCTGGTTCATCCGTTGATCAGAAGACATACAGAGGGATGATTGGGTCTCTACTCTATCTTACTGCAAGTAGACCTGATATTGTGTTCAGTGTGGGACTATGTGCTAGGTTTCAAGCCAATCCAAAGGAGTCCCACCTCATTGCAATAAAAGAATTTTAAGATATCTGAAGTGCAGCACTGAATTGTGCCTTTGGTATCCTAAAGGTAGTAATTTTGACCTTGTAGGATATGCTGATGCTAACTATGCAGGTTTCCTGGTTGACAAGAAAAGTACTTCAGGCATGGCTCACTTTTTGGGCTCCTGCCTTGTCTCTTGGGCCACCAAAAACCAAAATTCAGTAGCCTTGTCTACTGCTGAGACTGAATATGTGGTTGCAGCCTCTTATTGTGCCCAGTTGCTATGGATCAAGCAACAACTCCTGGACTTTGGTATAGATGTGGGATGCATTCCTATTTACTGTGATAACACTAGTGCAATTAGTATGACTAAGAACCTGGTTCATCACAAGAGAACTAAGCACGTAGATATTAGGCACCATTTCCTGAGGGATAACTATGAAAAGGGAATGATCTCAATCGAATTTTGTGCTACTAATCGTCAAATTGCTGATATATTTACCAAAGAATTGAGTAGGGAGAATTATGAGAGAAACAGGCTTGAATTAGAGATGATTAAGATCACCTAACTGAAAATCAGAATTGAAAAAAAAGAAGTTTTTGTGGCTAGAAATTTGTAATTAGGTACTTAATCAGATTAATCATTGCTCAGTACTATGTATTTATTGCCATACTCTTTTGCCAAATATGATTCCCTAGTCACTAATGATGTTTCTCTATCCTTGCGAATTGAGGAAAAATAAATATTTTTAACATGATGAACCTGGTTCATCCATGCTGGTTTACGTGACTGACAAGGTACGTTCTCATCTCCATACATGTATTAATTCAAGTACAGTCATACATGAGCAGGAATCTATCCATTTATGGTTCAAATTCAATTCCCGTACTTACCCAAATAATGAACCAGTTTCAAGAAGTCCCGTCTCAATTAATTAGCCTAGTGTTAAGGGGAAAGTAACTGTCTAATCAATGTCCAGTCGTTGATAGTTCTTAATCGATTAGGATCCTACTTGGGTTAATACACTTCCGTTGTAATCTCCCCAGCCAAAAGTTATAGGCCATCATTACCCATTGTGCATAAAACAACAGTCGAACCTTGTTCAACTTACTCAACTCAAAATACCTATTGCATGTTATTTTCTTCTCTCTCTAACAAAATCAAAATCATGTCGTCTCCTCCACCAGCTTCTTCTGACTCATCACCAAACAGAGATTATGATGGGGGAAACTATGAATCCAACTCAAACTCTCCCTCGGTCTATAGTTCCGAGTCTTCTAAAAAACCATCAACCCCAGAACACTCTACAATCCCTGAACACACACCAAACCCTACCCCTGCCCCCAAAACCCGTCGTGTTAAGGTTTTTGCACGTAAATCTATGGCTTCTAGTTCAAGAGAAAAATTCTTGGAAGAATTGTTACGTGCTGAGGAAGGCTCCAAACCAGAATCATCCAATGATTCATTCAAATCCGCCAATGAAGACGAAGCACCTGGTTCATCCAGTGCTGAGAAAGGTAATACTGAAGTTACCTCTGATTTGAATTATGCTGAAAATCGATTTGTGTTGGTGGGGTATGTGGTGGATGTGGAAGTGCCAAGAAGGCAAGAAAATTTGGGAAAGAGAAAAATCTTGAGAACGAGGGTGAAGTAGATGTGAGGGGATCCGGGGAGGATGGTACCACGCTTGCAATTTGTGACCTCATTCTTGAAAATCTTGAAGAAGATGTCATGGTTTTATGGGGAACTACTGAAGTTGAGGAAGTTGCTGCTGGGTTGGAGAAGTTAATGAAGGAAATAGATGAACATGTTTCTTCTGGGGAAGAAACTTTGGCTGAAAGACTGAAGAAGCTGGGGGACTCATACAACCCCAAGAAGAGAAGGACTCCAAAGTCCAAAAAGTCTAAATCCTCAGTTCCGTCAAAGAAAAGGAAGACTGCTGATTCTGTGGGTATACTTGTTCCTAGGGTACGTGCTACGAGAAATACTGTACGAGAAGAGGAGGAGAAATTGGAAAAAGCTCTACAAGAGAGCAAAAGAAAGCAAGCATAAAAGGGGAAAGCAAAGGTAGGGAACCTGTTATTGTTGATGATGAAGGGTTGTTGGACCTGATCCAACAAGAAGAGGAGGCTGCTCCAGTAGTTATCAAGACACCCAAGCCCAAAAAGGCTAAGACTTCTTCAAAGAAGTCAGCTACTGTGTCCATTTTTGTAAGTTAGTCCTAGGATTACAAAAGAGTTTATTTTGTAAGTCCGTTTGGCTCAGAGTGTTTAGTAAAGTGTTTGAGAAAATCCTAGTGAGGAGTAGGTCGTGGTTTTTTTTTACCTTTTGAGCCAGGTGTTTTCCACGTAAAATATCTGTGTCTTTACTTTACTGCTTTATTATTCCGCAAATAGTAGTAAATAGTACACCAAGAAGAACCAGGCTCTTCTTATTCGACAACACTCGAAAATTGGGTACTGCACAATTAACTTATAATATTGTGTAGTATTGAAGTCTAAAACATCAATACCCCACGCAATATGCATGGGTCCAAGACCTAGACCCGAATCGCCTAAAATTTAGCCATCCCATAAAAACGACCTAGGGAACATTTTCTTCACCATGATCATTCCTCATTTTTTGGCGTCTTAGGGTTATAAAATTAGAATTACGTCCGATTTCAAAACTTTTGTGTGTTATAACCCTCGGCATATGCATGAGCCCGGGTGCGAGGTCGGATCGCCTAAAATTTAGCCAACCCGTCAAAAACAACCTAAGGAACATTTGTCATCACCTTTCCATGTTCGTTCCTCATTTTTTAGCATTTTAGGGCCATAAACCTGGAATTTCGCCCGATTATTAGATTTTCATGCCCGAATCGCCTAAAATTTAGCTAGCCCGTCAAAAACTACCTAAGGAACGTTAGTCATCGCATCACCATGATCTTTTCTCATTTTTGGAGTTTTAGGTCCATAAAAATAGAATTCCGTCTGATTCTTATATTTTCGCTGAGGATCACTGAGGATGGATGCCCCAAAGAAGGAGAGAAGTCCAACACTGAGGATCACTGAGGGAGTTGATCTGGAGGAGGATGAGATGGCCATGATAACCAAAGAATTCAGAAACTTTTTCATGAGGAAGAAGGGCATCTCCGGGGGTGGAAACTCCAACAAAGCAAAGGCACCAGAAAGGTCAGCTAATGAGGGATGCTATAAATGTGGCAAGACTGACCATATCATTAAAAACTCTCCTCACTGGGAAGTAGAGTGGAAAAAGGAAATATATGAGAGAAGGAACAGGTTCAACCCAAGACAAACACAATAAAAGCTATGGTTGCTGCTTGGGGGGAAAGTTCATATGAAGAATCAGAAGATGGTGAGATAGAAGATCAGGCTCTCATGGCAATTGGAGAATCTGATGAGGAAACTTATGAAGAACCAGAGGTAAGTATCTCACAACTTAAAACTAAAATAAAGTTTTTATCTAAGGAGAAACTCTCTGAGTTGCTACTTGACTTCATAGATGATTCTGAGGAAACAACCAAAGAGAAGGATCAACGCCATCTACATGGCTCTGGGTCTCCGTGCCCGAATTGACTAAAAATATTTTGGCCCATCAAGAACAACCTAAGGAACATTAGTCATCACATCGCCATGACCATTTCTCGTTTTTGACGTTTTAGGACCATAAAACTTGAATTTTGCCAGATTCCTAGATTTTCGTGTGATATAGCACATGCCATCTGCATGGGTCCGGGTGTCCGGGCCTGAATCGTCTAAAATTTAGTCGGCCCATAAAAATGACCTAAGGAACATTAGTCATCGTCTTGCCATGACCATTCCTCGTTTTTAGCGTTTTAGGGCCATAAAACTGGAATTTCACCAGATTCCCATATTTTTGTGTTCTTGTAGCCCACGCCATCTGTATGGGTCTGGGAACCTTGGTGCGAATAGCCTAAAATTTAGTTGGCCCATAAATAATGACCTAAGGAACATTAGTCATCGCCTCGCCATGACCATTCTTTATTGTTTCGCATTTTAGGGCCATAAAATTTGAATTCTGCCTGATTCTTATATTTTCGTGTGATATAGCCAACGCCATCTGCATGGGTCCTGGCGCTCGGACCCGAATCTCCCAAACGTTTTCATGTCCATCAAAAAAAACCTAAGGAATATTAGTCATCGCCTCACAACGAGCGTTACTCTTTTTTTTTGCGTTTTAGGAATATTAAACTAGAATTCTGTACGATTCCCAGATTTTAGTGTGTTATATAGCCCACTCCATCTGCATGGGTCGGGCGCCTGCACCTGAATCGCCTAAAATTTAGCCGGCCTATCAAAAGCGACCTAAGAAACATTAGTCAACGACTCGCTAGGACCGTTCCTCATTTTTTTAGCGTTTTAGGGCTATAAAACTATAATTTCGCCCGATTCTCAAATGTTCATGTGTTATAACCCACGCCATCTGCATGGGTCCATTTGCTGGGCCCGAATAGCCTAAAATTTAACTGGCCCGTAGAAAATAACCTAAGGAACATTAGTCATCGCCTCGCCATTACCACTCCTCGTGTTTTGGCATGTTAGGGCCATAAAACTGGAATTCCACCCAATTCCAATATTTTCATGTGTTATTGTCCACATCATTTGCATAGGTTCGGCCGCGTCCGAGCCCGAATCGCGTAAAATTTAACCGGCTCATAAAAATGGCATAAGGAACATTAGTCATCGCCTAGCCATTAATGTTTCTCATTTTTGGTGTTTTAGGGCCATAAAACTAAACTTCTGTTTGATTCTCATATTTTCGTGTGATATAGCCCACATCATCTGCATGGGTCCGGGCGCCCCATACCAAATAACCTAAAACTTAGCTTGCCCACAAAAACAACCTAAGGAACATTAATTATCGCATCGCCATGACCGTTCCTCTTTTTTGATATTTTAGGGCCATAAAGCTAGAATTCCGCTCGATTCTCATATTTTTGTGTGTTATAGCCTACGCTATTTGCATGGGTCCGGGCGTCCGGGCGTCCGGGGTCGAATTGCGTAAAATTTAGTCAGCCCATAAAAAATGACCTAACGAACATTATTTATCGCCTCGCCATTATTGTTCTTCGTTTTTTGGTGTTTTAGGGCCATAAAACTAAAATTCCGCCTGATTCTCACATTTTCGTGTGTTATAGCCCCGCCATCTACATGGGTCATGGCGCCCCGACCTGAATCGTCTAAAATTTATCCGTCCCATCAAAAGCGACCTAAGGAACATTAGTCATCGTCTCGCCATGACCATTCCTCATTTTTGGTGTTTCAGGGCCATAAACTGCATTATTGCCCGATTTCTAAATTTCGTCTGCTATTGCTCACGCCATCTGCATGGGTCTGAGAACCTAGGCCCGAATCGCCTAAATTTAGCCGCCCCATAAAAATGACCTAATGAACATTAGTCATCGCCTAGCCATGACTATTTCTCATTTTTTGGAGTTTTAGGGCCATAAAATAGGAATTCCGTCAGATTCTCATATTTTCTTGTGTTATAGCCCACGCCATTTGTATGGATCAAAGCGCCCGAGACCGAATCGCCTAAAATTTAGCTAGCCCATAAAATTTATCTAAGGAACATTAGTTATCGCCTCACCATGATCGTTCCTCGTTTTTGACATTTTAGGCCATAAAACTGAAATTTCGCCAGGTTTTTATATTTTTCGTGTTCTATAGCCCACGCCATCTGGATGGATCCAGGCACCTAAGCCCGAATCACCTAAAGTTTAGCCGTCTCATAGAAAATGACCTAAGGAACATTAGTCATCGTCTCGTCATGACCGTTCCTCGTTTTTTGGTTTTAGTTATATAAAACTGGAATTTCGCCTGATTTTCATATTTTCGTATACTATAGCCCACACCATGTGCATGGGTTCGAGATACGGGGCCCTAATCGCTTAAAATTTAGTCGGCCCATCAAAAACGACCTAAGGAATATTAGTCTTCGCCTCTCCATAACCGTTCCTCATTTTTGGCATTTTAGGCTGTAAAAGCAGAATTACGTCTAATTTCTAAATTTTCGTGTGCTATAACCCACGCCATATGTATGGGTCCGGGCGCCCATGCTCGAATCGCCTAAAATTTAGCCCATCTCCATAAATTAGAATACCGTTTATGGCCATAAAATTGGAATACCGCCCGATTCTCATATTTTCGTGCCCGAATCGCCTTAAATTTGGCTAGCCTGTCAAAAACGACCTAAAAAAAATTAGCCATCGTCTCGCCATGACCATTCCTCATTTTTTGGCCTTTTAAGGCCATAAAACTAGAATTCCGTCTAATTCCTAGTTTTTCACATGCTATAGCCCATGCATATCCGAGACCCTAGGCCCGAATCGCCTTAAATTTAGCGGGCCTATAAAAATGACCTAAGAAAAATTAGTCATCGCCTCGTCATGATCGTTCGTCGTTTTTTGGTATCTAAGGTCTATAACATCGGAATTACATCCGATTTTAAAATTTTTGTGTGCTATAAGCCAAGCCATCTGCATGGGTCCGGGTTCACAATCCGAATCACCTAAAATTTAACCGGCACATAAAAAATGACCTAAGGAATATTAGTCATCGCCTCGCCATGAACATTTCTCGTTTTTGATGTTTTAGGACCATAAAATTTGAATTCTGTCCGATTCTTAGATTATCGTGTGCTATAGCTCACACCATCTGCATGGTCCGGGAGTTGGGGCTCAAAAATTTAGACGACCCATAAAAAATTACCTAAGTAATATTAGTCATTGGCTCGTCATGACTGTTTCTCATTTTTTTGAATTTAAGGGCATAAAATTTGAATCCACCTTGATTCTTATATTTTCGTGTGCTTTGCCCACGCCATCTGCATGGGTCCGGGCGCCAGAGTTCCAATCGCCCAAACCTTTATCTGCCCATCAAAAACAACCTAAGTAATATTGGTTATCGCCTCGCCAACACTGTTCCTCATTTTTTTGCGTTTTATGACTATAAAACTGGAATTCCGCCCGATTTCAAGATTTTTGTGTGATATAGCCCACTCCATCTTCTTGGGTTGGGCTTTTGGACCTGAATCGCCTAAAATTTATTCGGTCTATCAAAAACGACCTAAGAAAAATTAGTCAACACCTCGCTAGGATAATTTCTCATTTTTTAACGATTTAGGGCTATAAGACTGGAATTTCGTCTGATTCTCAGATATTCATATGCTATAACTCACGTCATTTGCATGGGTCCTTACGCCCGGACACAAATCGCCTAAAATTTAACCGGCCAATATAAAACGACCTAAGGAACATTATCCATCAACTCGCCAAGACTGTTCTTTATTTTTTGGTATTTTAGGGCCATAAAATTGGAGTTCCGCCCGATACCTAGATTTTCGTGTGCTATAGCCCACACCATCTGTATGGGTCCGAGCGCTTGAGCCCGAACCGCCTAAAATTTAACCGGCCCATAAAAAATGATCTAAGGAACATTAGTCATCGCCTTGTCATGACCGTTCCTCATTTTTTTTGCATTTTAGGGCCATAAAATTTAAATTTCGCCTGATTCCCATATTTTCGTATGCTATAGTCCACGCCATCTGCATGGGTCGCGACGCCCAGGCCCGAAACGCCCAAATTTTTGCCTACCTATCAAAAACGACCTAAAGAATATAGTGTTCGCCTCACCACGACTGTTACACTTTATTTTTTTTGCGTTTCAGGAATATAAAACTGGAATTCCACACAATTCCCAGATTTTAGTGTGCTAGCCCACTCCATAAGCATGGGTTGGGTTGCCCAGACCCAAATTGCCCAAAATTTAGCCGGCCTATCAAAAACGACCTAAGGAACATTAGTTAACACCTCGCCAAGACCGTTCCTAATTTTTTTAGCGTTTTAGGGCTATAAAACTAGAATTTCGCCAGATTCTCAAATGTTCATGTGGTATAACCTACGTCATCTACATGGGCCAATATGCCCGGGCCCAAATAACCTAAAATTTAATCGGCCCATAAAAAACGGCCTAAGGAGCATTAATCGTCGCCTCGCCATGATCGTTCCTCGTTTTTTGGCGTTTTAGGGCCATAAAGCTGAAATTTCGCCCAATTCTCATATTTTCATGTGTCCACGCCATCTACATGGGTCCGGCCGCGTTCGGATCCCAATCGCCTAAAATTTGGCCGGCCCATAGAAAACTACATAAGGAACATTAGTCATCACCTCGCCATGACCGTTCCTTGTTTTTTGGCATTTAGAGCCGTAAAACTAGAATTTCACCCGATACTCATATTTTCGTGTGTGATAGCCCTCACCATCTTCATGGGTCTGGGCGCGCCCGGGCATGAGTCGCTTAAAATTTAGCTGGCGTATTAAAAACGACCTAAGGAACATTAGTCATCACATCACCAAGATTGTTCCTTGTTTTTTGGTGTTTTAGGGCCATAAAACTGGAGTTTCGCCCGATACCCATATTTTCGTGTGTTATAACACATGCCATCTGCATGGGTCCGGTTGTCCCGGCCTGAATCACCTAAAATTTCAAACCCATAAAAATAACCTAAGGAACATTATCCATTGCCTTGTCATAACTGTTCCTCGTTTTTTGGCGCTTTAGGGTCATAAAACTTGAATTCCGCCCGATTCCTAGATTTTCGTTTGTTATAGTGTACGCCATCTGCATGGGTCTGGACGAGCCCGAATCGCCTAAAATTTAGCCGACCCATCAAAAATGACCTAAGGAGCATTAATCATCACCTCGCCATGATCGTTCCTCGTTTTTTAGCTTTGTAGGGCCATAAAACTCGAATTCCGCCCGATTTCCACATTTTCGTGCCATAGGTCCGGGCTCCCGTGCCTAAATCATATAAAATATAGCCAACTCATCAATAACGACTTAAGTAACGTCAGTCATCGCCTCATCTTGACCGTTTTTCCTTTTTTGGCGTTTTAGAGCCATAAAATTGAAATTTCTTTCGATTTTCATATTTCCGTGCATACCCCAGGCCATCTCCATGAGTCTAGGCCACGAACCCAAATCGCCTAAAATTTAGTCGGCCATCAAAAACTATCTAAGAAACTTAGTCATCACATCACCATAGTCGTTCCTTATTTTTTCACGTTTTAGGGCCATAAAACTAAAATTTCACCCGGTTCCCATATTTTCGTGTGCTATATGCCTATGATTTTATACAAAATTACATAAACTAGGAAAAACACCAGCTAATTAACACTCGTAACCAATTTCCAAAAAATTACATTGTATATATAACGTCAAAATTATCTTTTATTTATATATAGTAGATAGTAAATATTGAAACCCCTTAACTTCATCATATGTTTACTTTTTATATTTTGAACCACTTAGTAAAAATCTTAACTCTGCTCGTAACGATCAACTTTACAAATGAATGTCACTTGTCCTAGTAAGAAAATTATTGCTGAAAGGTCCTACGTGCATGCAAGAAGAATACTCTACATCTGCTGTCTATACAGAGAGAATGTTGCATTTGCGGAACATAACAGCTATAAACAAATACATCAACCTCATATATCTGAGCTCATCGATGAACATTGCCGCACTGTAAGTGTCGAATTGCACACCAAATTGCACCTCTCTATTCTGACATATGATTGCAACGCCTCAAGGCGAAGATCATGAACAGAATCAACACCATATGCACGATCACCTTTGTTTACATGTGGTTGCAATACCTCAGGCTGAAGATTGGGTACAGAACCAACAGTAGTAGCATTCCAGTCTATGTTTACGTGTGATTGCAATGCCTGTAAAATGCAAACACATAATCAACCGTAGTTGCATTAAAATCTATCTTTTACGAGTGATCATACCTCAGGGTTACAGAATCAACCTTGCTATGAAAATGAACACCCATAAAAATCAGCACCATTCCTACAAGTATTAATAGAATTGCTTGTGTTAGTAGAGGTAAAAGCACCTTACTCAAGGTATCCTAAAAGAGAGAACTGTAACATGGTTTGGAACTGCACATGTAGATGCAGAGTATGGTACAATTTACAACAAGCACAAATGGAATCTCATCTACAGAACTATGAATATGCGCAATGTACTTTTTCCATCTATGTCATAATACCAGCTAAACGCTATACCTAAAATAAATCGTGCACGCAAATATAGTCCTATGAACTAGAAATAAGGATATAATAACTGCATCTTAGTAGGAGGGTCAATATTGAGCCATAAAGTGTAAGCCATCCAAATTTAACAGGTTAGGCAGGTAATATTCATCTAAGTGGCAAAATAGGAGCAGCACCAAATAAATCGTCCATATAGACTGGGCTACATTGCTAACCGTTGCAGAATTTTGTCAAATAGTAGATGATTACAACAACTGTCTCAACCCAAACAAGTTGGCATGTACGCTGTACAAGTTTTAACATGTCTTTAAAAACAAAGGAACTCTAAAAAGTCCCTAACAAAGAAGTGAAACTCCCTAAAACAAGAATTAATCATGTAAGCTAAGTTCCTCTTAACAATAATCACACCTTGCTGCTAAATGGGCCTTTGACAGGCAGGTCTTTTTTGAAGGGTAAGTATTTATCAGCGTGCTCAAGCCAATAACGAAGCAAGTTGGGTATAGGCAACTTAATTCCTAAATCATCACTTTCTGAAAAGATAAGACCAAAAAATAAAAGGGGGGAGGGGGGGAATGGTGAATTAGAGTTTTGTTCAACTTAAACAAATTCATGTAATAGCAGGGTAACTTATCTAGATGCCACCTGGGAAATGTTGTCTCTTCGGATGAATACCCAACAGTTGTCCCAAATTCACGCGGATGCGCGTAGATCAGAAGGTGAAAGTAAATCACCATGTCTGAGCACAACAACAGGCTTGTCATCTGAGATGGCGATAATAAGCAAATTACAAGAAGCCAAATAGCTCCAACAATGACAAGAGAAGGTTGTTGAAACTTGTAGCAACAACTTGAGTTTTTTGCCTCTCTGTTTCATTATCACTATCCATCGAGTGCAGAATTTGGATCACACTGACAACAAATATGGCAAAATTAACAACCTTGGTCTCAGTGGCACGATAACTATTTCGGCGAGCTTTAGACTTCAATATGGATTTTATCAGAATCCCTGCCAAAAGGAACATTTCAGAAAGTCCGGGACTCCGGGTAACCCCAACCAAGGTTTTGTTTGAGGAAATTCAAAAATAATCATATAGACCTCATTATTAGTTCCCTCACTTCCCCATGACGATCACCCTTTGCATCCAGTGCTTCACCATTTTCTTATTTTCGATCAAATCATCTGACAAACTACGTGTCTCATACAAACAGAAAGAGTTGAACCTCTTGGTAGTATCGTGTACTCTTGGAGAAAATATGTCTCATCTCCAACCGAAGAATCTGGTAACCCACAGATTCAAGTACGATGAAGCTGTTATGACATGTTAATTATCTGACAATTAATACTTAAGGAAACAAACAACCTAATTATATTAGTCTAGGACAAACAAAGAAGACATGATAATCGCATTCTTCCTTATCAACTTTTATCAGAGCTTCACTTCTTACATGAGAAAAGGAGAAAGAGAACATACACGATACTGGAGCCATTTCTGGTGTAAAAGTATCATCCTCAAACACCATCGAGACCTTGTTAACAAGACTGCTTTTTCCAGATCCTCTCGGACCTATCAACAGGAGTGTCATCTTTTTTGGTATATTGTAATCGCTCACTTTCGTGCCACCTACCTCCTCAATCCGTGATCCGGGGAAGTACCTGCAGGTGTTCATTTATTATGTGTGTCTCAACAGATGCATAGTACTTATAACTCAAGACAAACATTCATTAAATAAATAAGTTAAACCATTTGAGGCACAGTATTAAATTAGTGTATATATAGTTACTTGTTCCTCCAGAGAAAAAGAATTAAAATAGAAAATAAATGCATACAAATCAAGGTACCTCAAGATTTTATTTTTGGCTTTCTTCAAATGGTCCTTATGAAACTGCAGTTCATCATAGTTCTTGAGAACTTCCATATATACATTCCGTAAACGCTTTTTATTAACCTCATGCATGGAATTTGAAGAAGCTCGAACGAATTCCTTCAAATCCATAGAAACCTACTCCAACTTCTTCATTCTCTACTTCCGATCCAAAAATTACCACCACTTCACACAATCCAATTTCCAACCACTAGTATTACATACATGTACACACATACAGACACACAGAGCCTGTAGAGAGTCCATCTTTACAGGAAAAGCAAGAACAGTATAATACCTGAGAAAAGTTGGCGAGCCTAGTGGATTTTCAGGGAAATTTTGTTCAAGAGATGATTCTTCTCAAGTACTAAAAATTCAATCTTGCAGTTTTTCCAGTACAAAGAGTCTAGATCTTCAACCAAAAAAAAATTTATGGAAGACACGAGAATCAATTAATCCACTATGTCTTAGTTCCAAATCAATTCCTTTGAGTTACTCCATCTGTTCCATTGTACAGGGCACTTTCCTCTTTCTAGTCTGTTCTAGAAAGAACAACATCTCTTTACCTTTGGAAGCGCATTAGCTTTAAACTTCGAAGTTTAGTTAAATGACATGTTGTTGTAACCACAAAATGTCACGGCATGTTAGAAAATCAGAACTTCAAGTTCAAAAGGTACTTTTGGTATATGACAATAGTCTTTCTTTTTTTCTTAAACTCTATGCTCAATCAAACACCTCCATATAATATAAAACAAAACCACCATATAAAACAAAATTGAGGACTATATGAGTAGAACTATTTTTCACCTAACTGTCAACCTACTGCAACACTTCATTCTGTACATAGGCAAAAACAAAAAAAAAAATGAGAGCTATAAAGAAAAATTCATACACTGTACCCATAGCTGCAAACTCTTTTTTTTTTCGGTCAAAAAGAAACAAACATTATATTAACATAACGTAGTAGATATACAAGGAGCAGTAAACTGCAAAAAGGAAAGAACCATAGTTGGGTCATTACAAAAGGAAATGTTGCACAATAATAATGATTAACCTAAAATACTCAATTCACCCAATTGCTCTTCATTTTCAGCAATACCTTCCAATACCAAATACTGAAGAGCAATGGAGTATTTTGCAGTTTTAGCCCTTGCAAAATTGTTGCTGCTACTCCTAATAAGATATGATCCAAACCCATCCGCTTTAATTGTGTAAATAGAAGAAACCCATCTTTTGTAAATATATAACAACCTCGAGGAATCACCATGATAATGAGTATCAGAGAGTAGAAGCTGACATGACAATGGCCCCTTTTGATTAGCATACATAATTGCATTTTTACATAGTGCTAATACTCGAACCATAGCCAAATCTTTTCCTCGAGTATTATTGTATCTCTCTTTGCATTTTCCTTCATTAAAAAAATCAGCAAAATCATCAATAATAACTGAAACTGGAGCAGGACTATCATGTATATGAAAAGCAGCAAAATATTTCTTAATTCCTTCTTCGTCCTCTATATATTTCATCTGAATACGTTCAAAAATAGTACTATCAGAGAATGGATCAATTCCCTGAGCAAGATAAGGGGGTTTTGTTTCCAACTTACGTCGGTTGCAAATGAAGACCACATTACCCTCCCCAGTCTCTGTTGCAGAGTTAATAGCAAACTGGAAAAGTAAAGAGGTTTTTCCTGAAGAAGGAGGTCCAGAGAGGAGGAGAACTGGGTCGTTACTGCTAAGAATATTCAATCGCCCAACCGGTAAGAATTTCTCCACCATTTTTGTTGAAACTCAAGTGAATACTACTTTCTGTGATTTTTTTGGGTTTTTATTAAAAGGGTTAAAATAAAAATAAGAACACACTCTGAGGGTGGAGTGTGCTCATTGTTTTGGATGATTATCATGGGCTTATGCACGTGTCATCTGATTATGGTTAATTAGAACGGAGAAGGGTCAAATATGCGTCTCTACTATTCAAAAATATTTATTATATTCTCTGTTATACTATAGTTCATCATAGCCTCCGACTTCATAAAATTAGTGCAGAAATACCACCATATCGTTAGGGCCCTCTACCATGTCAGAGTTATCCCACTGGCTTGACATATGCTTAGGTTGACATGCCAAACCTCCCTATTCACCCAACTTCCGCCAACATTACCTTCTCCTTCACCACACACTTATTCGTTAACTACTAACAAACCACTAGTCTAGACCATTATCAAATAACCATTCTTTCACCAAAAATTAAATTGAATTAAAAATTTTCAGCAATAACTCCTCCATATAATAAAATGATATTGCTAGAGTTATTGGCCTATGGAAGAGACCTACATGTTAATGACTATCAATTAAATTAAAGCACATACCGATACAAAAGGAAATAGCCAACAGAAGAACAACACTTGTCGGTGAAAATCTACCTAAATATCTTTAAGCATAAATCCCTAAAGAAACTTGTTCCTCCATATCTCCAGAGTCTCTGGTACTTAGTTCAAACATGTATATGGATTGCTTCACTGGTTGTAATAATTAATTAACAAAATTATTTAGGTAATAAACAGATAATAAATCAGAACATGAGACCCCTTCGATCAATAAACTTTGATTTATTTTTCACATTGTCTACTTACGGACCCTAATTGAATGGATAAGTGCAAAGAAGTAGGGGAGGGAGTAAAATAGGATAGGTGCGATGAGGTGGCATGCTATGTGGCATTCACCTTAGTGATATGTGATAATTTTGACATGGTGGAGGGTCCTAACGATAGAGGGGTATTTTTGAACTAGTTTTATGACGTCGGAGGTTATGGTGGACCAATAGTATAATAGAGGGTATAAGTGAACATTTTCGAATATTATTATTATCTTTCTGTAATAAGAATTTTATTATTCTTTCTGTAATTAATGAGGTTTCGATTTAATTAGAAAATAGTGATGACACTTTGATAATGCAGAAGAAGAAAAAAGACACTTGAATAAACATGTTATTATTTTGAATCTAAAATTCGAGTTAAAAGAAAAATTAAATTTAGCCTCGCATTAAACTCTCTCCAAGGATCTATCGGAAACAGTCCTTTCTGATCTTCTCTACCCTTTCACGGTAGGGGTTGAACTGCGTACATTTTAGCTAGCGTTTGATCATAGATTCCCAAATTTATTTTGAAAAATCTGTTTGGATAAAATTTAGTTTGAAGATAAAAATGTGTTTGGACATCAGTTTTCAAAACATATTTCACCTTTTTTTTTTAAACATGAAATATTCTCACTAATTCTAAAAACTATCACATTTACCCAACAATGCATTGAGCTGATTTTGGAATTTGGGAATTTGTCAAAATATGGATAAAATTTATGAACAAACAGTATTTGCCAAAAAACACAAATAAATTTTGACAAAATCTATAGCCAAACGGGTCCTTAACCTCCCCAGACCTCACTTGTGTTAAATTAATGGATTTGTTATCGTTGTAGCCTTTCATTAAACTCAATTAATCGAAGTAACACAAAACAAATAATAGAGGACAATGAAATGACATGTGACATTGTAAGATGAGAGGAATTTGTAAATTACTTATAGAGAAAGGGTTGAAATATTAAAGAAAATAAGCTATGAAATAATGCAAGTTCTATCGTTTTCCCCGTCTATGATGGTCTAATTACAGCAATATCTTTCACTCTATCTCTTATAGAGAAGTTCCCACAAGGACACCAACTATACCACGTAAAAGGGGCGTGGGTCACTCTTCATCTTTAGAAGAAAATCTTCCTGAGAATGAAAGAAGGGCTTATCGACTTATCATAGTCCTCGTGAATAAATATTAATCTATGATGATAATGACATTTACAAATTACAAGTAATTCCTACTAATCTCTTATTTACTCAAGTCGGCCGGTTGAATCAGTAGCTCAAAGGCATTGTCTCTGCTGGAAGGAGGATGACATAGCCAGAAAGGGTCGCTCCAAGAAGTTAGACTGCAGAGATGTCATGTCAAAACCAGTTGATTGCGGAACTCCAATATTTGAGTGTGGAATTGTGCTGCAGGGAAAAGCGAAATTCAATTTCATGCTGTCATACTAATTAACAGTTAGAAGGGGAGCCTTGACGTAACGGTAAAGTTGCTGCCATGTGACCTGGAGGTCACGGGTTGAAGCTGTGGTCTTGTAGAAATGCAGGGTAAGGCAGCGTACAATAGACCCTTGTGTTTCGGCCTGACCCCGGACCCCGCGCATAGCGGAAGCTTAGTGCACCGGGCTGTCCTTTTTTATACTAATTAACAGTTAAGTTCAATTTACTATACTAAGCACATGAATATAAACATAAGACATCATTCCACAAGTAGCTTCAATTAATAGTTATATTTCTGATAACAGAAACAGATGAGCCCACTTGCATTCCCAGTTACTGACTTGTAAAGTGCGACACACTTGGGTCTTTTTGGTGTTGGGTTTTCGCGAGGACATGTTTTTGAGGCTACCTGTTTAGCAGGGGGAATGGAGAGTCGGAAGATTAAGTTACATTCAATCTCTAATAAGAGTGACGACATATAATGGTTCGGATGTGTAACGAAATTCAGGGTAGAGAAATTTGTTACGGAAACTGGATAGCAGGATGATTCCATTTCTAATCTCCACAGGGAAATATAATATACGCAACAACACACCAAAACTTATGTCATTAACAGAAAGAGAATTTGATAAATGGATACTGACCTGAATGATAATGACAATGATGAGTCCACTGGAGTAGATATTTGATGGTGATCAGGAGGAAACAATGACCAGAAAACTGAAAAGGAGCAATCAATACAAGCCATGACATCTCTAATAATATAGAAGATGAAGATTTCAACTAACTATATAAAATACCCAGAGAAAACCATAATATGCCTGACAAACCTTTCAGCATTCTAGGTTTCAAGAGTCTAACACAAGGCAATTATAGAACCCACCCCAGAACAAAAAGAAAAAAAGTCCGATAAAATTGCAAAAATGGTTAATACAACAAGATATTACACTAAAAGGAAAAGTATATGAGCTACCTGATTGTTGTGAGTGATCCTGATAACCAGGGCAGAACAGCATATCCTGCCAATGTTACCAAAACCCTTTTAGAAGAATACAGCCAAATCAGAAGTCTTATGAATAGAAATCTCTGAAAACAGTGACCCAAATCTAAAAAGAAAAGAAAACCTGAGACAACTCACCGTTCCTGTACCTTGACTTTTACTTGCCATCTTTGCAGGAAATAGATCTACATAATGAGGTAAAGGTAAATTGTTTCAGAAAGCAGCCACAGAAAACGATATTTTACAACAACAAAACAATAACTTGAAAAATTAAAGCAAGACATATATCAGGCAAGGATGTTTGTCTCATGTTCTTAAAACAAAAGTGATACTATGAATAAAAGGTTTTTTGCGTAAGAGTGTTTCATATGTAAGATCTAAGTGTCAGGCGTGTCTTTAGAACTCTGTTTCCCTGGGCATATTTGAGACATGTTTACACTTGGATTACCACCATATCAAGAATATAGATTTCCATTTCGGTGGATACAGCAGCGTAGGTATTGCTTCTACGAAACAAGATAGAGGAAGACATTAGGACAAACATGTCAGTTGTTACGAGAGCCACAATTTGCATGAACAAAAAGCAATTGCTGCAACAGTTCTTTGATTGTTGCAACAAATTGAACCATAGACAATTGTGTATTGCAATCTAAAGTGGGTTTACATATATATTACCACAGGAAACGAAAATAGGAAGCATGATGCATGGTGAAATAATCAAAAACTTAAAAATCCATACCCAGGCAAGAGGGACTCGGGTTCACAGCCAAAGTCAAACCAAGATAGCAGTCATCCTTTTTTGTCCCAAAATCCCAGAGGTTCAACTCAAGATTAGGCTCAGGTCCTGCACAACAGGCTAGCTTCATGACTAAAACCGAATAACGACACATGCTAAAAGTACTTTACGAGTTCTTACCAACATTACTCAAATCCATCTGCAATGGATCCCCTAGAGGACGAGGAATCCACATATCAACCTATTCATTAGCAAGTGGCCAATTATTCAAATCTCTACGGAAGGATGCCAATTACAATTATAAGTTGAAGCAAAAAACAAATGACAGAAAATAGTTTACATGAAAAAATGGGTGCTGCAAGCATTGGTCAGCAGTTGGTCTCCTCAATGGGTCCCACGAACAGAGTTGCTATGGCAGGAAGGGAGGGATTGATCAGCTAAAAACCATTTCCTATTTCGGGCATAAAATATGCCAACAATGTAAAGAAGCAGCTATAACAATACCTTGATCAAATCGATAGCTTCCAAGCTAGCACTTGGAATGACATCAGACATATTGGCTGGTTTAATCTATCAGAAACAAAAGAAAATAATAAAAGAACTGAATACATGATATGTCTGTGATAAAGGTCAAAAGAAATTGGCAGGAAACAGGAAACTAACAAGAAGTTCATGCTGGACTTACATCAAGACAACTAAAATCAAACAACCGTGAAGCACTTCTCAGTTCTGGGAAGCTAGTCCAGTCTGGTGGTCCAAGAATACAGCATATCTTATACAACTGATCAATTTCACTGGACAAAGAAAAAGGAAGATTATTCTCAAAGAAATAGTTCTCCAAATAATTCAACTTAAGACCGATACGAGTCAAGTTTCCACAGAATCCGGAAAATATGCTCCCCAAGCTCTTGGAAATAACTATATCATCCAACTGTCAGTTCCATTTGAGGTCAAAGCAGTCTAGGTTCCAAGCTAGAAGAAGATAGTAGATCTTTTTCATGTAAGACAATCTGGGATATGAAATCACCTTTCACCAGGGAAAATTGGGCAAAGAGTGAAAAGTTCAGCAAGTACCGCACCAACTGCCCACATATCTGTGTTCATTCATAAATATGTTAAAGCAGCTGATAGTAAAGAAAAAGAGAATATAAGCAAGATTATGAAATATAAAAATACTATTCAAAATAAACAACTATGTATAACAATAGTTAGCTGTTTCTGCTATCATTTGTAGACCTTATTCTCATGACCCATGAGTCAAGAAACAGATTACTTAACCAACAAAAACAAACATGAAAGTTTATCCAAGAGTTCTTTGACGCATTGAACAATTTCAAAATTAAGGCCATCAAGGTTAAGACAGAACTTCTACACAACACCAGTTCAAAGAGAGATACTTTTTTGGATAGACCATAGAAGAACCTATTAAAGATCCAAAATAAAGCAAGATCACAAATGCCGTGGAAAAAAATTTGACAAACCCAAGCATGTGAAGTAGACTAATATCGAATAAACATATGATATTTTTAAGAATGAAAAAACAACCAAGTTATATTGGTCAACAATTTTCTAGTAACCCAAAGTTTTTTTTGTACATACATCTATCATGCTATACAAATATGGACAACACCTAAGGAAATACGAAGTTTCTAGCAGGAGAACAACGGTAATGGTATTCTCTCTAGTTTTACTATTGAATCAATACTTTGAGGCATGTGTTAGCATGGTGAACTTGGTCCAAGGCAATTCCTGTCACTCTCATGTTTTCTTTCACACAACTTTCATAGAATCCATTCAAGGTTATAGTACTTCAAAGAGCCAAGGCTTACCCTCAAAATTAACAGAAAACATTTCAAGAAAGTTAGATTGTTTTTCCAGCATAAAATATCAACAAACACGAAACATACTGTTCAGCTATGTACTTAGATTAATAAGTTTATTAGGACAAGTAGAAAACTAGCTGCCACAGTCGTCGAGATTCAAGAACAAATATTCAGGATTAGGTAACTCTTATCAAATCCTAACTTCTAAACATACAGCAACTTATTGGTGTCAAATGAAAAAAGATCCATTGTGTCCAAACAAGAAGCTTCTGAAATTGCGAGAACGTATTGACAGCGCATACCGATAGCAGGTGTGTATGATGAAGATTGCAACAAAACTTCTGGTGCTCGATACCTTTTAAAGACATTAGAACATCCTTCCATCAGAGGCAAATTATTCACTAGCACGTGGAGACAAATGATGCACCAAACAAGAGAAGACAACTAACCAACGAGTTGAAACATAATCAGTAAAAGGAGGTAATGAAGGCACTTCTCTAGCCAACCCAAAGTCAGCAATTTTAATTATGTCATTTGTCACCAGCAAATTCTCTGAGGCAGAACATGGGTAAGTTTAGTTTGAACTGCCATAAACAAAGATAGTAAATAAAACACATGACATTTAAATACCAGGTTTCAGGTCCCGATGAAAGTAACCATTTTTATGCATGTGGGCAAGCCCTTGCAACACCTGAGACATCAATCCTCGAATCTCTTCCTCAAGAAAAGGTCTTTGTCGTTCTTTCATTAGTTGGTACAAGTTATGTTCCTAGACACATTTAAAGGGAAATAATTCAGATGTTCACCTTGACATAGTATATATTCTCAAACTAAAAGTAGTAATTGCCAGAGTGGCACAAACATACACTATGTTAACTGACTTAAAGATTCTACTGCACAGACAACGAGAAAAGTGCAACATCAAAGAGATCTAGCCAAAAGTCTTAAACTGGTACCATGTACTCGAGTATGAAGAATAGCTCATTGTTCTCCCTGACAATCTCCTTCAGTTTGATGATGTTAGGATGATTCAATTTACGGAGGGACTGTACAGAGAAGATTGAAAAACTTAGCTTGCGCCAAGTTATATATGTACAAGCAACTCAATTCTAACACAGTAATTTTTTCTGAATCAATGTGTTGAAATATTTCCTTTTAGACCATCAAATGTGAGACCAAATAAGAGGAAACCCACACACCTTTACTTCACGTAGATTAACACATTCTTCCCAAAAATAGAACTTCCTCTTCATTTTCTTTACTGCAACCTGCAACACATGAAATAAATCTATAAGTACAATTTCAGAGAAGAATCAACATCCTGTGAGATGTCCAAGCACTGAGAAAAAAGTAACATGAGTCTTCCAGTCAACTCCCTTCAAAGGAAACAAAGAAGAAAGTGAAAAGGTCAAAATTTATTATTATTCATTCTTGTAATAGCATAGGCATGATTAAACACTAATCTCATGTCTCGCCTCAATGTGGCATGGATCTTTAACATGGTTCTCACAAATTATTAAGTATGAGACTATAACACAGCATGTCCCCAGTCAACTCCCAAAAGGCTCTTTTGGTTAGCTAGAGTCTACTTGAGATTTTAGCAGATATTATTTCTGTTGTGTAAGAAAGGTGCCAGTAAATTTCCATTACAAAGGAAACCAAGGAGCAAATCCAAGCATTACCCTGTTGAGCTCTGGTAATTAGCAACTCTTCAAACATGCAGCAGATCAAAATCTTTTCTGCTGCTGCCAAACACAAGCTTCCTACTCAAGTCTTAGATTTTGTAAAGGGAAAATTTCACATAAGAACAAATGGGTTCTCTACTTTTCAATTTTATAGCCCAAATTTCAATTTACAACCAACTAGCCCAAAAACTATAGGCTAAGATTCAACATCCAGCTCCAATAGGTTCTCGAAATTACTATTTAATTTTTAAAAAAGATTGCTCAAACTTTTAAGTTAATTTTTGAATCAGTAGTTGTGACTCAAATATTAGTTCAACAAACCAAATCCATTTGGATGGTGAAAATTAGATTTTTAACAAGTTTAAATACGTGGGTTTAAATTCCGAATTTGATTTTGTGAGAAATTTGGAGTGAGTGTTATTTAGACTTGTTAGAAATAGTATAAGGAGGTTGTATATAAAATTTGAAGTCATTTAATGGAGATTTGGATTGGTTTTGAACAAGAATTACAACTGAAAATCGTGGAATAACTTCGTCTACATACACTTGTATAAAGATGTATAAAAGTGTATAATAGTGTATAAGATGTGTTTATACACTCATATACACTATTATACAAGATTATACATAATTATACAAAAACTAACTTCGTCTTCTTCCTTGCGTCTTTTCTCAAATCTTGCTCAAATCTTGCTCAAATCTACTCAAGATTACTTCAAATTCAAATTTTGAACTCCTTTTGATATTTTCAATCAATTGGAACAACACCCAATCCAAACAACTAACAAACAAAAAAAATTCTATTTTTGAAAGCAAAGCTTTGAATGGCCTTCAATGGTGGACTTTTAATCTTCAATTTTCTTACATTGCAACCAGGTGACATAGGGGGGAAGCAGAAAATACACGGCTCAAAGTATATGTAGAAGATGTGAGAAGAAGAGAGAGCGAAAGCAATGGTTGTGAGAACACAGATTTAACTCCATAGCTTTTAGGAGGAACCATTTGTAAAAGCAGAGATTTTGAATTTGCTAGTGCTTTCAAAATATATGAAATACGGGCTAGATCGGATAAAACTTAAAAACATGGGCCATTTTTTGTTATTGTGTGAAGTCACGTGTATTTTCTTGTAATTCATTCTTTTGTAAACAGGATTTTGGAACGTCTCCTTATATCAACTAAATGAAAATAGATGAAAAATAAGTGTGGATATATAAAAGACAATTACTTACAATTTCAGATGTTTCTGTATTAATGGCCTTATATACATTACCACAAGTTCCATCTCCAAGCTCCTTCAATATTCTATATCTGGAATTATAATGTCCCACCAAGAAGCACATAAGTTAGGATCATCTAAAGGAAAACTACCTTTTAATATCCACATAAGGGTCTCAATAAGACTTACCTTTCCATTTTCGATTTACAATGACTGGCGGACCAACAATTTCTCAATGGACCTCTAACCTCCTGATAGAGGTTTCTACTCTGTAAAAATAGTGCTCATGTGGTTGTTGACATATATCACTCTTTATGTGCAGCATACGATATGGTAAATGGTAAAAAATCCACCTCTCATCACTAAAAAAACTGAAAATCAACTGAAAGACCATCAACATGCTTAAATGCAGCCTTCACGAGCTGCAATCAGTAGTTATCATCTAAAAGGCAGCCACTGATTTCTGTCAAATACTTTCTATATTGTGGATAAAATAAGAGTCAGTCATGTCAACAAGATATCAAACCACAGCACGTCTCTTTTCCATGAGCTTCAGTTATGTTTTATCTGTCAAAAAGTTTCAGAAAAAGTCAGAGACAACTGTAGAACATGAATAGCGCGTGCTACCTTCAGTGCTTTAAAGCATTGAAGAATCTGGATTGGAAATATAAATGGAAAAATTAAAAGCAGAAAGCTCTCCGAGCGATGTGTCAAACAACCAGAGATGGATCCAATCTTTTTGTTTTTATCACTGATCCATCGCACATTCAAAATTATGGGTTCAAAATGTAATATTTATTGAAATTTTGGTGATTTTATATATATATATATAAAAGCTTCAGATAAATGTTACTGAGTTCAGTTGTACACGTAGCCTGTTAGCTATATCCGGCTTTGTGAACAGCCACCGAAAGAGAGGACACAGGATGAGATAAAAAGATACAAAAATAGGTAATAGCATACGCAGGCTGCTATTATGTGGAAGAGCAATCTCCATTCACTTTCTTATTTTGTCAAATACCTATGGCTTTATATTCATGAACTATGTAGCAATTGGCTTCACCTTTTTCTTGCTATAATTATAATTTTCTATATGACATCTGCATCTAAATAGGAAACTGATTCAGCTATAATTAAGTAAATCTCTATTTTTCTTTTTTTTCCATATTTGTTTAGACAAAGCAAAGTGTTTCAACGGAGAATTACAAATCACAGACTATTTAGTATAAGTGTCAATCCAATGACATAGTGAATTTACTACGTGAATATATAAATACACAAGTACATAAACACGCTTGTTATGATCAAATCAAACAGCAAATTTGGCCAAAAAATTACATTTTTTTCCAGTAACTCTTCTAGTACCAATTCAAATCAATAGCACAAAAAAGAAAATTGAATTTGAAGCAACAGGAGAATAATGCGATTGAATTTATTCGTGATTTACTGAGAAAAGCAACAGAAATTGATTCTCAAGCTACTAGAAAAAAAAAACGTGTAATAACAACAATATTAGCGTAAATACAGAGAAATTTGAAGGGAAAAAAATCGAGCTTACCGGTTAATGTTGGAGAAACAGTCAAACAATAAACATCTAGAGAGAGAAAAATGAAGATTTATAGAGAGAAGATGAATGTGCCGAATGCCGATCGATAATGTAACAGCAAAATCATTTGAAGAAGCGTTGGAGAAGAAACCAAATACTATATTTTTCGAAATATAAAAAGTAATAAAATATTAAAATAGTTTTTTAGATAAACAAGAAGATTTAAAAAGTGGCAAAAGATTAAATGAAATTTATTAATATTGCGAAAGATGCTTGGTGGTGGGAAAAGGGAGTGGTCCTCTTTTAAGTGAGTTTACATAAAAGCCCTTCCGCCAACTTATTTCTTTAAACTTATCCTTGGTCGGTTACATTATGACAACTTTACCCTCTAATAGTTCGTAAATTTACCACCCTTTGCCATTTGGGCTTCTCATGGGATGTGTGCTTGTGTTACAAACGGCTTAAAATAGTTATCTGATCAAATTTGACTTGGGCTTGGGCTGGACTTTAAACAAGAAATTATGCACGTAAAAATAGCACAGGCTAGCCATTTTTCGGATTGATAATTGAAAAATAACCAGCGTTTGCAAGTCATTGAAAAATAACTATTATTTTGCTGCAACACGAAAAGTTCTAGCATAATATACTGGAACTCCAACACACGAAAAGTTCCAGCATAATATACTGGAGATTGGAGTACCTGTATATGAACTTCCAGCATATTATGGTGGACCAATATATTATACTGGAACTTCAGTATATTATGCTGGAAGTCCAATAAGTTATAGTTCTATAAATAAAAAATAATATTTCACTTGAAATCAGCTTCTCAATTTCCAATGTTCTACTTTAAGTTGAAGTTGAAATAGTTGAAAACTTGTAACATAAATATTTACTTTCAAATATTATATTACACTGTTTGCAAAAAATGTGTTTGTCAAACTTGTACGAAATGTTTCGAAAGAACTCCGCTTTTGCATATTGGCCATTAAAAAGATAGCTCGACGGAAATCTAGGCCTAAGGGTGTTTGGCTAAGCTTATAAGCCGGTCAAGCTGATTTATAAGCATTTTTTGATTTATCTACACGTTTGGTAAACATCCAAAGTACTTATAAGCTAAAATTAGTCATAAGTCATAAGGTGGTCAACCTCATCTTATGGCTTTTCAGCTAGGACATATGCATCAATACCCGTTTTTTGTGTCACGTTTTAACTTGTGCCCGCTTTGAAATAAAAATTGCAAGTGTACCTGTTTTTTCGCATAACTTCAACATACGGGTCTGAAATAGCAAAGGCAATCACGCAAAACTTCAGCATTCTAGTAGACGGGCCTGAAGTAGCAAGTGTGCTGAACTTTTTGTTTGTAATTGATGAACTTAAGCATAGTAGCTGAAGTTTTGTTCTCTATTTGCTGAAGTTTTTGTTTAACTTGTGCACATCTTAACGCAAAGCTTTTGTTTGTAATTGCTGAAGTTCTTGTTTTTGTAACTGGCGAACTTCAGCTCTAGAGCTGAGGTTTTTATTTTTCTAACTGGCGAACTTCAACTCTAGAGCTGAAGTTTTTATTTTGTAACTGGAGAACTTCAGCTCTAGAGCTGAAGTAACTGAAGTTTTGTTCTCTATTTGCTGAAGTTTTTGTTTAATTTGTGTACGTCTTAACGCAAAGCTTTTGTTTGTAAATGCTGAAGTTTTTGTTTTTCTAACTGGCGAGCTGAAATTTTTGTTTTGTAACTGGTGAACTTCAGCTCTAGAGCTGAAGTTTTTATTTTTGTAACTGGCGAACTTCAGCTCTAAAGCTGAAGTTTTTGTTTTTGTAACTGGCGAACTTCAGCGTTTGTTTTGTAACTGGCAAACTTCAGCTCTAGAGCTGAAGCAGCTAAAGTTTTGTTCTCTACTTGCTGAAGTTTTTGCTTAACTTGTGCACGTCTTAACGTAAAACTTTTGTTTGTAATTGCTGAAGTTTTTATTTTTCTAACTGGCGAGCTGAAGTTTTTGTTTTGTAACTGGCAAACTTCAGCTCTAGAGCTGAAGTTTTTATTTTTGTAACTGGCGAACTTCAGCGTTTGTTTTGTAACTGGCAAACTTCAGCTCTAGAGCTGAAGTTTTTGTTTTTGAAATTGGCGAACTTCAGCTCTAGAGCTGAAGTTTTTATTTTTTAACTGGCGAACTTCAGCTCTGATAAACATATTTATGGTAATCATCCCATGAACTGAAGTTCCACAGCAGCACCAACAGCAGTAGAAGAAGGAATAATAATAAGAAGAAGAAGACGACAAAGGAGGAGAAGGAGGAGGAGAAAGGGGGCTGAAGTTATTTAAAAAGTGTTAAAAGTTTTAAAAAAATTATTATAGATTAAAATGGGGGCGACCAAATAGGGCGCCCGGTGTAATTTTTACTTTCAGCTTATAAGCATTTTGGATGTTTACCAAACGCGTATACTTATTTATCCTTAATAATATTTTTTAATTCACAAAATACTTCTCTCAAAATTATTTCTTGACTTTCTCTTCATTTCATATTTGTTGCTAATTATTTTCTTTACAAATAAATTTTATAATTTATAATATTTTGAAAAACATATTCAAGGGTATTTTAGTCATTTTAATAAAAGAATAGCTTATCAACACTTTTTATCAAACACATCAACTGCTTGTTACCAGTTTTAACACTTCTATCCAAATACGTAAATGCTTATTTTAAAAATCAGTTTCAGCACTTCAAACTTATTAGTTATTTACAATAAGCTAATCCAAAAGGGCTCCTAGCCTCCGGCCGAACTACTAAGTTAAGAAGAGTTAACTTAAGTAGCCACCTATTGGTCCTATTCAGCCGCTTAAACTAAGAATAATAAGAAAATATATAATAATGATAATATAATACACGCACATTATATATATATATATATATATATATATATATATATATATATATATATATATATATATATATATATATATATATATATATATATATATATATATATATATTTTTTGTTTAGAAAAAGTAAACACGAATTCTGTCGGCTTTTTGTGTAAAGTTCCCTGTTATTAATTGTCTTAGGCCCAAGCCCATAGTATGAATGATCCATGTTCCAAATGTAGCCCGGCAATCTGAGCATCACAGCAGCTTCAACCAAACACACCCTCGTCGCTTCTCTCCGGTACTGAAAATGCGGGTGTCCGTACGCCGGCCGATAATCACCTCTCTCTTCTCTTCCTTATATCTCCGCCCCATCTGCAGCTCCTCCGCCGCCGATCACCTTCCAGAAACCCTAACATCTCAATCGCCATCCTCCTCTGATGAACTCACAAACCCTACCCCTCGAACCCGAACCCGAACTCCAATGGAAAAACAGTTCGAATCGTGGATTAACAATCTCAAACCCGGGTTCACACCAGCTGACGTAAACGAAGCCTTGAGAGCTCAATCCGACCCGGACCTCGCCCTCGATATCTTCCGGTGGACCGGCCAACAGCGGAACTACAAGCACAACCACGTCACTTACTTAACCATGATTAACATCGCAGTCTCAAGTAAGCGTTACCGCGTCGGCGAAACACTAGTCGAGGAAGTCCTCGCCGGCGCTTGCCCGCCGAGCCTCCCACTGTACAATTCCATGATTAAATTTTGCTGCGGCCGTAAATTCTTATTTAACCGTGCGTTTGATATTTACAAGAAAATGACAAAATGTGAAGAAGCTAAGCCTTCATTAGAGACTTATAATTTGTTACTGAATGCCCTTCTCAGTAAATTTAATAAGTTACATGTCTGTTACGTGTATTTACATTCTGTCCGATCACTAGCAAAGCAAATGAAGTCATTTGGAGTGATTCCAGATACATTTGCTTTGAATATGATAATCAAGGCTTACTCTAAGTGTCTTGAGGTTGATGAGGCGATTCGTGTTTATCGTGAAATGGGGTTGTATGGATGTGAGCCCGATGCATTTACATACGGGTATATAGCTAAAGGGTTGTGCGAGAAGGGAAGAGTGAATCAGGGACTTGAATTTTTCAAGGAAATGAGGGATAAAGGATTTGTTCCGAAAGGAAGTACTTATATGATATTGGTTTGTAGTCTTGCTTTGGAGCGTCGATTTGAGGATGCTATTGAGGTGGTGTTTGATATGTTGGATAATTCGTTGTTGCCTGATCAGCTTACGTATAAAACTGTGTTGGAAGAATTGTGTAGAGAAGGGAGAGGAAATTATGCATTTGAAATTCTTGAAGAATTTAAGAAGAGGGATAGCTTAATGAATGAGAAGACTTACAAGTCTTTGTTGAATGGTTTATACTTTCTTAATCAGGACTAAGTGTCTATTTTGGTATGTTTATGTTGTCATTATTGGTAGTTTGATGCTTCTAAGTATATCTATTGCTCGTCGGATGAACGAGGAGTTATTTACCAGCAATTAGAATTACAGTGCAGCTTGTGCAAGGAGAACCGCGAGACAGTGTAGGGCAGTCTTGGTGTATGTTTCTGAACTTGTATGGGATTCAATGGGTTATGCCAGCAGATATGAAGCAAGCAATAAGCAGTTGGCGAAGTCAGAGAACGAAGAAAGTGAAAAAGAAGACTTGGAGGACCATTCCTTTGTGCATATTCTGGAATGTTTGGCTCGAGAGGAACAGGCTGTGTTTTGAGGGAAAGGAAGAGAACATTTCACTGTTGAAGAATAGATGCATCCATAGTTTAAAATTTTGGTGTAATGTTGATTTTCTAACTATCTTGGCGTAATGCTGGATTTTTCTGAAACATTAGAGGACTCCTATCTAAGTTTTTGTGGATAGTGCACAAATAGTCATTCTTAGGTATGCTATTTAGAGATTAGTCGGTACTTATTTTTGTCTTGAAATTTTTAAATTAAAAATTTTAAGTTCAATATAGTTGTAAACATTTTTGTCCCAAAAATTTGAACTGAAAAATTAAAATTTAAAAAGTACCGGCTAATTCTTAAATAGCATCCCTTTAGAGTGGCTACTTGGTGTCATTTCTACTAAGTTTTTGTACCTTATTCATCCCAGCTTGATGCCGAGCTTAAATTAATAATAGGAATTTTTACATTACTGTACCACATAGTAAACCTTATTACCCTCAATGTTTAAGGTTATAGTTAATTACACTTAGTACACCAAATTACCAATTATATACCATAATTAGTTTAGGGGTATAATTAATGGGCAATTTTTTACTGCTTAATTAAAGGACCGTATATCCCAATATTCTTTCTCCTTACCCCTCACTCCCCCCACGTTTAACCTTTACCCATAACTCCACGTTTAGCTGTTGTTTACAGAAAACACACGTTCTTCATTCACAATCTCCATTATACAGAAAATCGAACTCATCATTCTATAAAGTTGGTTCCCAATTTTAGTCAAGTCGAAGTTAATCCATGAAGAACATCAAATCTCCAAAAAAAAGTCCTAAAGATTGGCAGGTGATATCCCCTCGTTTGATTTGGGGGTGTTAACACTAAAATCTCCCAAAAAAACAAGTAAAATCTCGACATGCAATTGAAGAGACTGCTCATTCTTCATCTCCCAGACAAATCCGAGCCGAAATTAGAATAAAACATAAACACGATGTAGATGCTGGAGGAAGTTCTACACCATCAAAACAACTCAAACGAAAAATGAAAGAGGTTTTGCTAGACGATGATTTTGCTGAAGAGGTCCAAAAAATTCCAACAGGAAAGAAACCCAAGTTGTCTCCTGCTTCATCAAAATAAAAAATGAAGAAATTGTCCAAAAAACACCCAAAATTGGTTCAGAAAAAAACTTTGTTGAAGGTAAACATTTATTAGTTTCATTTTCAGTTTTTTAGTTTGATTTTAGGATGTAAAAATCTGTGTTTTACGTTTTTAGTGAAGTATAGATTAAATGTCTCAATTTTGAAGATAACTTGTAGTTGTGATGTTCGACAATTTATAATTGTAGTTTTTTGTAGTGATTTTTTAGTTATATTGTAGTTCGCTTTTAAATTTTAAACAGAGTTGTAGTTACTTTTTTTTCCTGCATTTTTGTAGACAATGTTTATTTTTGTAGATGTTTTTGTAGTGTTTTGTAGTTATATGTGTTGGTAGGTTGTACTATTTGAAGCAGATTTGTAGGTATTTTATTATTGATGCCTTTTTTTGTAGAAAATGATTTGGGTTTTAACTAATGTGTAGTGACTTTGTAGTTACATTTGTAGATAAAATGTATATTAATGTTTCCTTATTATGCATTTTACTAATGTGAAATAATTTATCATTTTGTGCAGAATGGACATTATTTTTCCCCACATAATGTGGATTATGTGGTGCTTAGATTCCACTGTAATGCCAAAGGATCTAAGAGGTATGAATTGCCTAATTTTACACTTTCATTTCAGCATTTATTTTTTATATCTGTAAGTCAATCTATATTTTTTTGGACATTTAATTGTTGTTACAGGAGGAAGGCTCCATTTTCCATAAAGGATAACCAAATCAAGCCTTGGTTAGACCTTGGAGTCGAAAAGGTTGACAAGAAGGACTAGTTTTATTCCTTGCTCACCCCGGGCAAGTCCTCAATGACTCTGTAAGTATCAAAGAATCTATTCATAATATATAATGTGTCTTCTGTATTTGTATCCTAAATGTAGTTATGTTGTAGATATGAAATATATTTTTACCATGACGTGTATTTTGAATTGTAGATATAATGTAGACAGACTTATAAATGTCGTATTTCTTATATGTAGTGTGACTGTATTTTAGTTTCTACCTTATGTATCCAATTTGCTGATGATTTGTATCTATAAATTCTATATTTTGTATGCATGACAGAATAGATATAGGTGTATTTCATTTTTGTAGTTAAATTGTAGTGAATTTGTAGAATAGGCTGAACATTACAAGATTAATTTGTAGCTGTTTTGTTGGTAATTGTAATTTTAATTTAGCTTATAGTAGATTTTATTTTGTTGTGCATCACATTGATGTTATAATGTATTACCTGAGAAAAATAGGCAAATATGGCAGCAACAACAAAACTAGGTTTATAACAACTGATTGTTTGTTCAAGACGAAGATTGGACAAATCTATGAGAAGTTCATAAATTCTCCGCCGGAAAAGAAATATTCAGTTGTTAAACCCCATGATGATTTTGCAGAATATATTTTGGGGTATAGACTTCTTGTTAAAGTTTCCTGGGATGAAGTTGACTATGTCATCATGCTCGTGAACATTGTAGAGAATTTTCATTGGTTGCTGGTCGGTTTCGACATTGCGGATAGGCAGCTTTATGCATATGATTCCATGGTGTCTTCACACCATCATAATGTTGTTGAATCCTGTGTTGATAAGTTTTCACTCATCATCCCTCTGTATTTGTCTTGCACTGGTTTCTATGGGAAGCATAAAGACATTAACTTTAAGAATACAACTGCATACATTGAGAAACCAGTTACAGAACCTCTTAGTATTCAGTGGATGGTTGCAGAGATTCCACAACAAAAAGAAGGATCACTGTAAAAAAAACTATTCTCTCTTTCTAAAACGTTTAAATATTTTTTTTTATAGTCATTTGTTAAATAGTTTAATTTTTTTGTCTTATGCAGCAATTGTGGTGTATTTGTGGCGGCCTTTTCCGAATATGTTAGTCTTGGAGATTTGTCAATACCCGCAGAAGACCTTTCTGATATTGACCAACACCGTAGGCGCTATGGAGCTCTCCTGTGGGACTATGCTACAAGGAAGCAAAAAGATGGGTCAATCAGTGAAAGCGAGGTTACAGGCAGGCTAGCAAGGAGGAAGGGAGCTTCTGCATTAAATGAGAAGACTAGAGTCTAGAGAAAGAAGAAATAGTGCCATGTGTTCCTAGTTTAGTTGATGCTAGTTGGTAGTTGAAGGAGAATACACAACTTTCTGAACAAATATTTTATTTTGTTATTACAACAGATATTTTTGTTTTGTTATTTTCTATTCAGTTTTAGTAGTTCACTTGAATATAAATTGGCTGTTTTATCATCATTTGTTCGATCTTTACAGCATTGTATATTCATTATATTAAACGTAGTTATTATGATGTTATAATACAATTTGACTACAAACCAACTACACAAGATCTACATTGTAGAAACACTCAATGTCGTTATTGTATATATTTTTGTAGTTGTATATGTTCATAATTTTTGTGAAATACCCTAGAGATTGTAGGTATTTTATGTATATAACTGTCAATTGAAGTTAAATTACACAACAAATAGAAGAATTAAATACTCCAATCATAGAAATAGATTATCTACAACTTATCTATAAAACTACAATTTACCTACATTTATATCTACATTTTATCTACAATCTGGAAACACTCTATATTACAGTTGATTTTTTTTAACAGTTGTATTGTAGATAATAAATATTAAAATTTAACTACACTATATGAAAAACAAATTTAGATGCTTGACACAATACATAAAAACATATTAACAACACATAATCAAATTGAAACTAATTACATATGATCTTTAAAAAGTTAAACGATTATACACAAAAATCTGCTAACTTGAACACACTAACAGTTATTTTGATAAACTATTCCAACTACATGATATTTATTTCTTTTTGGGCGCATTCTTGCAAGATATTTTGTTATGCCCTTCACCTCCACAGTTTCCACATGACACCTTGTACTTCTTTGACTTTATTTCATCATATGTTTTGTATCTTTCCTTTTGAGGTCTTCCTGACTGCCTTTTATCTCCTGTCGGTGGATTTACTACTTCACCCGAAATATGTTGTGGCACAAACCATTTGCTTTCAGCAGGAAGAGGATTTACTGGTATTTCATACGTTCAGTAGTCTCTCCTTTGTGTAATACAGAGAGCAATATTTTTCATAAGTTTCATTCATGTGCCTTAATGCTGCCAAAGCATGCGCACATGGAAGTCCTTCAAGTTGAAATTGGCCACAACTACATTTCTTGATTTCGAGACACACAATGTACCGCTTCACACCATCTAACACAGTGTGTATATGATCTGTTGAAGCCCTCACCTACAATTACAGAACAAACAGAAAAACTATTATTTCAATCATACAAATAATTAATCTACAACTTATCTACAAAAATTCTACAACTTATCTACAACCTACAAATTATCTACAATTTGTATACAATTTATCTACAATCTGGAAACACTACATATTAAATTATTTCTTTTTTCTCCACCAAATAAACAGATCTTACCCTAAGCTTCTGAGATAATGTTTTGTTGTTCTCCAATTCTTTGTTGAATTTGGACCCAAGGAATATGAAAGTACCATTTGCCTTCAATAACTTGTCATTGGTCCAATGTTCTAGTAGTGTTCTCATATACTCTAAAAGGTCAAATATTGGTAGCTCTCTTGCATCTTTTGTTACAACATTTAACGACTCTGCAATATTTGATGTCATTGTCCAAGTTCTATTCACCGTTGCATGTACTCTTGACCATCTATGATAGCCAATATCATATAGGTATGATTTAACACGCGGGTCTATCTCTTCAATCTTCGACATCCTTTCATTAAATTCATCCAGAGTGTATGACCGTGTTGTAGCAAAGTACAATTCATGTAATTGTAGATGACCCTTCTTGAACTTTGCCCTTATATTTGTCCAAATATGCCACATGCAAGAGTAGTGTGGAACTCTTGGATAGAAAATTGATGTTGCCTTCAGGATACTCTCATTCCTATCCGAAACAACACACATTGAAGGTCTTTCATCATATGCTTTCTTGAATTGCTCAAAGAACTACTTCCATGATGCGTCATACTCCGAATCAACCACAGCATATGCCAAGGGCAATATTGTACCTACATTATTATTTAATAAAAAGTTAACTGGCAGCTTTTGAAAATCTATATAAAAATATTAATACATAATTACTACTATATATCTACCAAATATCGATAATGTATCTACATGTGATACACTGACTACAAAATATCTACATTTTATAGACTGCCTACAAAAAAACTACAAAATTTCTACATTTTTTACCTGCTGCATCCATGGTGCTTGTTGTCAGCATAATCCCCTTGTAGGCTGACTTTAAGAATATCTCATCAACCACTAATACTGGCCTACAATGTTTCCAACCACTTATTGATGTACAAAGAGCAACAAATGCATATAAAAAGCATTCATCTGTTGTCTTCTTCAATTTAACAATTGAACGAGGATAAGTCTCCTCAAGAATATAAAAATATTTTGGTAATCTGCTGTAGGAGTCAGCAGGATTCCCTCTCAAAAACTGTAAAGCCTCTTCCTTTGCTCTCCATGCTTGCATGTAGCTTAGGTTCACTCCGTGTTCGGATAACATGTCAGTTTGTATGTCCTTTGGTGTGTAAACAATCTTAGGATCACAATACTTTGAAATGACCATGCTACCAACTACAGTTGCAGTACGTTTGCGTTGTATGAATGTATCGTCCATTAAGGAGCATGTGGGTTATCGATTGAAACTCCTTATCTTGAACATTGCATAATCATTAATTGAAGTTGCCTTGAAGTGCCATTAACAGTTTTCACCAACGCATATAAGTCAGTAGATACAAAAAAAATACAATATTTAATACAGATTATAAATGTAGATGCAACAAAAGGAATGTTTTAACATAAAGTAACATAATCTACAATTTAACTACAATTTATCTACAATGTGTAAAAAACACATATCTCGAGTAAAACACTGCTTTTATTGATATTTTCACAACAAATATCTCCATACCTTCTATGGCTAGATCTTTTAACTCTGAATTGGAACTTGTGCATCACAGAATAGTGCTTCATTGCAGCACCTACAGTTTGCTTGTCTTGATGCACTTGTCCTTCTTCAATAGCACTTTGCGTACCTTCTGTTATTATTTCACTTTGATATTCCTCTATAGCTGGAAAGGATGGCATATCAAGTAACTTTAAGGATCCAGACGAACCTGCATGAAAATAAAGATAAACAGTGTTATTTGTCATTTTGTAGAATCTTTGTAGATAATTTGTAGATATAGTGAAGACATTTTGTAGTCATCTTTTTTTCGCACATAGATTGTAGTTAAATTGTATTGTAACTGTATCAATCTGTATATACTTGTGAAAACAATACTGCTTCATACATAATTAAACTGATTTGTCATTTATCTGAATAGCTTTTGTTCAAATTTTGTAGATGAAGGCAAAATGTTGAAGCCAAGTTTTTTTAAACATAGATTGTAGTTTATTTTGTAGTATAAATGTAGTAAGTTTGTAGATAATCTCGCAAGCAATATTGCTTTATACTTCCTTTACTGGTTTGTAGTTAAATTGTCTTCAAATGTAGTAATTTTGTAGATAATGCAGTAAAAAAGGAATTCTATGCAATTTTAAACATAACAAACATGCACTGGTGTTATCGTTGGTGATAGCCAATTCCAAAGTGAAATCTCGTACACTTATACATAACGGATATGATCCTAAGTTATTATTGTCCTTTTTGGTCTCCATATACACACGAACCCCCATATCATTTCGTATCTCCATTGGAGGACAATTGTCGTCCACAATGTATTTGATTTCTATATTTTTTTTCGAAGTATCAATCAATAATTGCTCTGCAATTGTAGAAATCAACATACTGTAGCTTGCATTCTTATCTATCACAATGCCATCAACTTGAAAATCTCTAAATCTGCCAATAGTTATCCCAATTCCCATTCAACTGTAGCATGATAGGGATTTTCAACATGATTTCTGGATTGCGAAAAAATAGATGAAGAACAGAATATCTACTGATTGGTTTCTACAATTTGAGTTGATTTGTTGAATATATTGTCGCCTATCTGATTTCTGGAATTTTGAATTTTACAATTTGATTTCGCCTATTTGATTTTTGGAATTTGAATTCTACAATTTGATTTCGCCTATTTGATATCTGGAATTTGAATTCTATATTGTCATTTTTTTTTTGTTTGAATTGTAGTTTAAGAGAAAACTACACAGATCCGTTTCAATTATGAATTTAATGTCGCGTCACTATAGGAAGATTCTTTCCAGATTTTAGGCGCGCTATTATAGGAAGGTTTTGTCCTATTAAACAGTAATTACCGTATGATATATAAATTATAGGAAAAATATAAACTGGGCGGGTAATTTAAGAACATTGCATATTTTTTTATAATAAAATTTCTTATATGATATAGGAAGGAAAATCTCTCTTAATAATAATGCTTTTACTTATCAAAAGAATTAGAGTGCAAATCCAGACTTCTTAGTTTCTGTCAGAGACAATCTTTTTCCCCCATAGCATATATGAGGTGAAGAAAAGTTACTTAGCCTTATCCATTGAGTTGCATGTCTTGATAATGACAAAGCTGAATCCATACCTACTGCCTACCTGGGAGTTGCGCATAAACAGGGGCGACTCGAGGGAAGCTGATGAAACAAATTTTTTAGGCCTCAAATTTCATAATGAATTTTATGACATTATTTTCACTTAGATAATATTGAAATTAGTAAGAAAAAAGGAAAAAATACAAAAAACTTGCATATGAAAACTTTGAACAATAAAAGTATCTTAGAACTTTGACATAAACTACTAAAATCTTCATACTTATTAAATAAAGTGTTTTACAACAAGATTCAATGCGACATATTACAAACGCATAGTTAACATTTTATTAATTTGAATGAATTCTTATCAATATAAGTAATAATATTACTATGTGAATTAAAGGTTTTATGTCATAAAGTTTGAATTAATTGATTTGTCTTTTTCTACATTGCACTTTCGCGTGTGAGAGTCGCAGGCGGGAGGGAGATAGGGGACGGGAAGTGTGAGGTGTGCGCTTCCTGCCCTCCCGCCCCTCTAAATCGAAAATCAGAATTCAAAATCCAATAGACCTTCGATCCGAATAACTTTATTCGGCGGCTGGACTCCTCTTATGGTGCAACATGAACGCTCTAACAAATTGAAAAAAGAAGAGCACAACAATCTCAAGACTAGATATCTAATGAAAGATATAAAAGAGTCATTCATGACTTCATCAAGGCCAATAACCAGAGCCTTAATGGAAGGCAAGTTAAGGGCATGCCTGCTGTAGATGTTTTTATCAAAGCAATGGAGGTCATGCCCCCGATTCAGAGAGTGTCGGGGCCACTAGTCGAAGAGTACGAACAGAAAGTGCAGGGAGAATTGAAGAGTGTACAACATCTCTATTAATTTTATTTTTGGCTATTTCATTCATCAAGACATCTTGATCATCGATGCATTTAAATATTTCCTATTAGTACATTGATTCTAGTTATTGGAGTCCTGGAGACATTGTTTCTTTTTGTCTATATATTGCGACTGGGCTTAGTTTGGTTGATGAGCATGTGTTTTCTATTGCCTGGGTTTAGAAATTATATCTTTAGGAGTTTATTTGAAGAAGCATATGAGCGTATTCAATTGGTAAATTACGGTGCACGTGATGTTGGTGCATCCATTTAGCTTAGATCATTATTAAGGATCTCTTTAGGAAACCATCACTATCATTTTTCACAATTTTCTTTTGTTTCTTTCTGAAAAGACTAAATTCAATGAATACCTTCTTTTAAAAAGCTTAATTATCTTCAAATTATATATTCCTATGTCACGATTCAAATTCTCAATTCACGGGGTTGTGATGGCGCCTAACACCATACTTGCTAGGCAAGTCAATATTAAAGGGTTCAACATTTAAAACAGTTAGAACATGTACGAAGTCTAATACTATCCAATAAATGAATCAGGAATAAT